>PVKE010006689.1:0-53374 GCA_004027555.1 Craseonycteris thonglongyai | reverse complement strand
AAAAAAAAAAAAAAAAAAAATACCAGAGTATGGACCCTTGGTGACGTTATGGATATAGCCTTGAGTGCCCAGCCCAAGTTTCCTATTCAGCTCATCACTGTTCCTTGGGCTTTCTACGATGTGCAGCCAAATGCAAACCTGATACTTCGATATCCAGTGAGGCAATGAAGAAGGATGAGGACGATGCAGTGAAAAGGGAAGAGCAAAGACTACAGAGAAAGGCACACAGGATAACTCTTATGCAGATCACACTGTGAACCTAAAAAACACAGTTTAATTCCTTCCCCCAGAAAAGACTAAAGTCCTGACTAAAAGAAGAAACGCATCATTACGTTCAATATAAAGATGCCCAATGCTCAAATTGGCCATCTAAAACTTAACTCCATCCTTCTGAGCTTTGATTGTTGGTATGAAAGTGCATGCTTATACATGAAAGCTGGGCATTTTGCATCCTACAGAGAAGAGAATGGAACAGATTTAGAATCAATTTAGTACTTCTCTTGCAATCCATTTGGAGGAGTTCCCACTGAGAACTTGTATGCCTCATTCTCTCTGCAGACGTATTTAATCAGATCTGAGGGGGGAAAATGAGTAGCAACACTGGGCAGCCTGGTTTGACTCTTGTGTATGCTATTCAGAAATTAAAGCAAGCTTATGGCAAGCTGGCAGCATATAGGATATGGCCCATGGAAAGTGCTAGACTGATAAATATTTAAGAATGCACAGGCAACAGCAATAAATAAATGAAGCAAATGCAATAAGGATATAAATCAATGATTGGGTGTGCATACTCTCAAAATAAAGACAACTCCCTTTGTATGGGAGGAAATCCAGTGCAGCCCTAAATGCTGCAATAGCTCGACACGCAGCCCCAACCAGCCAGTCTTGCATAGAGAAATGATTTCTTCATACCCATCATAGCAGGCAGTCCTGATATTGGATCAGAAACTGATGGATGAGCAAATTCCTAGGCTAAGAAAAGGAGCACGAAATGCGATAGCCATGAGTGAACCCACCGGTATACTTGCAGGTTTCACTAAGTCCAAATTTAATTTCTTTTTCTTTTCCAACAAAGTAAGTGCAAATATCTTCAGTCTGATTCAGTTACATAGCAGCAAAACTTTAGGAACCAATACATAAGGACACTGACATGCCAATACCCCCTTGGACTCAAAGCTTCACAAATATCAGCCTTGAACAGAAGAGCAAACATTTCTTGATTCAGTATTTGTGTTCCATGTCCTTCTGCAAACCACATCGTTTACACCCACCCACAGGCCCCCATTGCAGTTAGTAAGTTCATTAAGAAACACAGCTGGAAACTCATAAGGGGTTAAAGCTATAAAATGCCTACTCATTGATATATTTTTCAAAAGGTTTCATCTTTCTTCTCTTCCTTTCAAACTAAGCTTTTGCTTCCGCTGCTCCCAGCACATAATTGTTCATCATGATAACAATGTATCATTTGTTTATTTCTTTAAAAATGACACAGTTGTTGTGTTTTTCTCACAATAATTGCCATCTTGTTTCTAATTAAACATGATGGATTCAGGGTCCTGGTTTGCCATCTGGGCCATATGTCTCAGAACATCCTTTTTTGTGATGATGCCAAGAAGTCTCCTGGAGAAAAAACAAAATGGAGGAAAGAGGTCAGCTTTGCAATACTGATTTACACCTGTCCCCAAACACCAGTGCCTTTTTTAGCAAGGCACACAGAGAGATGCCCCCTAGCTTCCCTTATGGTTGGCTGGGGCCAACTGAGTGAGCAGGCATGTGGGTGGAATGAGAGAGGCCCCTCCAGGTTATCTGCACAGTTCCTCACACTGTCTCTCCTTATCTGCCATCAGAGGTAGAAGCGTCAGTGAAGGACTCCAGAGTCATGGGGGGTTGACTTAGGAGACACCAGATTCAAAGACCCGGCTCCTTGAATAACTGTGGTGTAAAGCCCATGCTTTGCTACAACCCACACCGGATGTGACTGGGAGAAAAATAATTTTTTATTGGGTCAGGCCCCTGAGACTGCAAGCTTATTTATGATAGCAGTAAATCTATGATGACTACCACACACTCCTAAATTCCAAGACTATAATCCATTTTTAAAAGGTTTATGAAAGCCATTGTTCAAACTTGCTGTACCACAGAAATTGCAAACATACATGTTTTTAATGTTTTTAAAAGATTTATTTTACTGTTTGAGAGGGGAAGTGGGAAAGGGAAGGTGGGGAAAGGACAAGAGCAGTTTCCATAGTTGTGCATCATTAGTTGTGACATGGTTTCATTCCACACAGGTGGATGTGGGGCCACATGGGGCAGGACCTGAACTGGGAGGCAAGAACCTTTGCTACCATTCCAGTGGTTGCAATGGTGCCACAGTTCAGCATATGGGTTTGCACGGGCAGGGATGGGGATTTGATCCCTGGTTCTTGCAGTTGCAAGGCAAGTGCTCAACCTGTTGAGCTACCCCAGCATCCCCCAAATACAAATATTTTAAATACGAGAAATTTTAAATATAATAACCGATTCTATTTTAAATCATCTCTGACCATATATGTAAATTATCTCCTCTTTCAAAATTCCATTGCTTCCCACTTACAAAAACAATACCACTTATCAGGGCCCCTTGTGTAGGATCACTCAGACTGTACATTGCACAACTCCAGGGGGCACTGCTCACAAACACTGCAACGTAAACAGTGCCCTGGATTATGCAATACACACCTGCATACCATTCAGGGAAGCCCTTTGCTCACTCATGGTTTTATTAAATATTTAAATGACCACCTAATTATATGTGGATTCCAAAACCACTGAGTAAAGGTTTGCTGGAAAACAGAAAATTCACACAGTCTCCTAGTATCCCTGCACAAATTACACACAGAGAGGAACATGTCCCTTTACAGCGGAGGGCTCTGACCATCACCACTTCACCTAAGCGATGGAGGTGATCACCAACAAAGTCGGAAAAGGTGACACTATGACATCATCTACTTTGAAATGTTGCCAGAAACTACTTAAACCAAATCAAACCATGAGGAAGAAAATCAAACAAATTCAGAATGTGAGACTACTGGTCTGGACTCTTCAAAAAAAAAATTCTGTCACAAATAACAAACAAACAAAAAATGGCAGGGAACTGTTTTAAACAAAAGACTAGTGAGGCAAAACAACCAAATTCAATGTGTGAACCTTGAAGGAATTCTGGATTAAAACTTGATACGAACTAGATATTGAGTGATATAGTGAATTATCATTAATTTTATGTAATTATGATATAGTGACTATGTGAAGAGTATCCTTACTCTTAAAAGACATATGCCTCGTTCATAATTGCCAAAACTTGGAAGCAACCACGGTGTTCTTAGAAGGTAATAGGTAAACATCTAGACAATAGAATATTGTTCAGCACTCAGATGAAATGAGCCATCAAGCCCTAGTAAGACATGGAGGAACCTTCGATGCACATTGCTAAGTGAAAGAACCAGTGTGAGAAGGCTCCATGCTGCCTGATTCCAACTCTATGACCTTCTGGAAAAGGGAAAACTGTGGAGACAGTAAAAAAAGATCAGAGGTTGCCAGGGGCTGTGGGGAGGTGACAGGAATGAACAGGCAGAGCACAGAGGCTCTTAGGGCAGTGACACTCCTCTGTCTGATAATGTAGTGGTGGATTCATGTCATCATACATCTGTCCAAACCCACAGAATGTACAACACATAGAGTGTACCCTAATATAAACTATGGATCTTAGTTAATAATAATGTATCGATATTGGTTCATCCATGGCAACGAATACAATGCATCAGTGAAGATACTAATAATAAAGGGACACTGTGAAAGGACAAGAGAGGCAATACAAGAACTCTGGGCTTTCTGTTCACTGTTCAATAAACCTAAAACTGTTCTAAAAAATAAAATCTGCTACTTAAAGAAAACAACTCCCTGGGGGGTGGGGTTACCTGAAGGGAGAGAGGTGATGGTAAAGAAGGATAAAGCCAGAAACTGCTGATCTTCTCACTATTTAGAGCTACGTAGCTTTAACCATGTTCATACAGCACTTTAAATACATGTCTCAAATTTCTCAAAATGCAATCAAATTGAAGATGCCCCATAACACGAGATGGTGTTCTACTAAACTCTGCCAAGCTGAGTCTGCGTCCTGACGTCATCACAGCTCAGGCTGCCAACACAAATGGGGGGGGGGGGCACAATGCAGCCCATTGTAGCTTTCAACTCCCTTTAAAATCAAAAAAGCATAATTCTAAGGTGTGCAGCTTATGCCTGTAATATGCCACCAAGACAGTGTGATCATAAGAGAAACGGGAGCAGGCAGAGCACGTCGGCCCACAGAGGTGGAGCGCCTGCAGGCAGGTCTGCCCATGGGAGGAAGGGGTTTCACTGCTGGCAATGGTCAACCAGCGGGCAAGCCCTCAACTTCAGTGCGCTTTCGTTCTCCCTGACATTTATTTTCTACTTGAAAGCCTGGCTCGGGACATTCCTCTAAACACCTGGGTTACACCACTTCAGTTGGGTCATGTTCCTTAGTAAATGCCAAGCTCCTTGGCTTAATTTTTTAACACTTTTTGAGCCTTCTCCAGTTCTTAGTCAAATAAATGCTCAGTAAGATGATTAAACAATGTTGCTTTGGAAAAAATACGACGTGTTAGTGTTTGCAAAGTGCTGAAAACTCTCTCACACACATGCGCGCACGCTCACACATGCACACACCTCCCATATCTATAAAGCCTGGTTTTTATTTCCTTACCTGCACCCTGGAGATAGCATCAAAAGATCAGGCATTGGCCCAAAGCGGCCCTGACAACCTCCCCTTCAGGCTCTATAACTGTAGTGTCTGCAAGTCAAGCTGGTTACAGTGGTTCTGGGCAAATGTGACATCAGGAGCTGCCTTTCGTGCGGGCGTAAATTGTGCCCTGGCCTGCGACAGTAATTATCGCCGAAGAAGAAAGCTGCACATCCAACCAGAAAGAGGCCACATCGAATCCAGCAGGGTTCGTTAGAGGCGTGAAATGTCCTATTTGATTTAAATCAGGAGTTTGCACTTCTAGCCCCTTTGGGTAGCAGTTCAAGTGAATCTGGTGAGTGATAGATAAACAGCCAATCTACCACCGTGAACAAATTCAGATGAGAGCAGCTGGGCTCTTCTGAGAAGGCCACCTAGCAGGGCCTGGGGGAAAGCTGACACCATCTCCTCTGCTCACTTGTCCTTTCTTGATCCTCTGAAGGGAAAATCCCACCCAAATTCACCTTTGGCCAATGGAGACTTCCTAGACTCCGGCATTCCGGGGACGAAGACGTCTGCGAGTCCGGGTCGCGTTTCACAATTACCTTGGACCCTGGGCCCTGAGAAATCCTACGCATGGTGCAGGTCCATGGGAAGAGCTGGGTTCTCAACGAGCAGAGAAGGCACATGGCGGCAGACTGCATCAAAAATGTGTACTGGCTTAAGACATGCCTGCCCTGGCCGCAAGCCCGAGGAGATGAAAGGCCCCACGAACAGGGACCCCTTGCCAGCGCTAACGTCTGAGCATCTGTGTTTGTTTAAAGTATGTAGAATGAGAGAGAGAGAGAGAGAGAGAGAGAGAGAGAGAGAGAGAGAGCTATTTTGTTTTCTCACAGAACACTTGGAGCCAATTTCGGCACCCAGATCTTCACAGGAAAACCTCACGGGGCCCTGTGAGGTGGGAGCAGGCGTTAAGGGCAGAATTTCCTGCCAGGGCTGGAAATTCCAATGATAACTGACATTGGATTATTATTGTAACGAAAAAGAGAAACTGCAATCCACTTGAGACGACACGGGGATCACAGTGCTGTTTATGCCAGGCACTGGCAACTCAAGTGCATAAATGGGCTTTCACGTTTTGCAAAGTGGGGTCCCCCAACCAGCAGCAGCCCTTGGAAGCTTGTTGGAAATACACGTTCTCAGGCCCCGCCCTCCCCCCAGACCTGAGGACTCGGTCACCGCACTGGGGCCCCGCATTCTGGAGTTCACCTGGAGGTTTAATCCACCAGGATTTGGATGCACACTCAAGTCTGAGAACCACCGAGTTCCTTTCAAAGTGACCAGCGAAACTGACCTCTAGACTCAAATATTGATTTGTCCCATCTTGAGGCCCTTCGCATGTGCAAGACACCCCCCTACCTGCAGTCAGAGCTGAGGACACTTGTCCTGTCAGCTAGGCGTCCTCTGGGACAACGTGCAAACCCCACCCCTCACAGAGCCCTGGGCCAGCAGTGGGAAGGAAGCCGAATGAATGCTCGCTCATTGGCCCTTCACGGCACCCAGCCCAGGGTCACTCAACTGCAGTGCTAGTGACATCTGGGGCAAGATGATTCTTTGTGACAATGGGGGCCGTCCTGTGCATTATAGAGTGTTGAGTAGCATCCCTGGGCTCTACCCACTAGAGGCCAGCAGCGCCCCCTCCCCGCAGTTGTGACGACCACACTCTGGGAGGCAGTCACCCTGGTTCAGCAATGCTGAGTTAAAGTGGGGTGTGCAGCCTGGAGACGTCAACTACGTCAGAGGATGGAGCCTCTGGATTCCCTAAAGTCCTAAACATTATCCAGGATCCCAGTGTCCCCACAACCCGCACCCCTCACTTCCTACCCGCAGCCTATAAAGGAAGACACTGGGCAGACAGCCGCGGGGGCCAGGCTACCCTGACTGAGCCATTGTGTGCCTCCCCATGAGCTTCTGAGGTGATGGGATTTGGGGAGCGCCTCTGCGCCCAAAGAACAGCCCTCGAGCACTGCACATCTCATGCATCGGCACTCTCGCATCTTTGTGGTGCTGCTTTCCTGCTTTATGGTAACCCAGCTAGGCTGACCGGACAGCCCATGGAAAATGAGACCGAAAATGATGACACATACAGCCGGCAGTGCCATTGCTTTCTGTCCTGTTCCAAACGGGACGTCTGCTCAGCCTACAAAGCAAAATCATACCGTGGCACAGACAGTGCCGTGAGGCCACCACATCGCTCCGCTCTCCGACCATGTTCACGTGGAACACAGGAAGTCGTTTTGAACAGATTGCTGTATTCGTGCGCAGTCTGAGCAGAATGTGAGCTTCCCATTTGCTTCAGGTGACTTCTTCCACAAGCACCTCCCACGTGAATGCAGAAAACCGGGCCCACCTGAGTCCGGGGGCGCAGGAATACACCGCATGCTCACCAGCTACGACCCTCATGTCACCCACGTCCACAGCCAACCTCAGGGCATTCCCAAGGTGAAGTGACATATTTATTGTTATATGGGTATGTCCCTTAACCATTTAACGTTTCTAAAATGGCACTACCATTTTGATGAGCTTTGCATCTTTTTTTTTAATGTGTCACTGACGAAGTTTTGAGCAACGTGCTCCTAACCCTGTCTTCCTGACAAGCCCTGTGGCTTTCGTTGCTCACTTCTGCACAGCACTGTGGCTCTGCGGAACCTGTGTCACGTTGCAGAATGGGCTGTACCTTCGCCCCAGCCCTCCCCTTGGGCCCCTCCCCTTCTGGGCTTCACCTGCAGCCTCAGGCCAGACAGTAGCCCCCCGGGAAGCTTCTCCCACTTCCCAGGCGGCACCGGTCCCTGTGCTAAGTTCCCCCAGCTTCCAGTCGGTTCCTTCTCAGCGCGCTCGCCACACTTACTGCCACCCTCTCACAAGGGCGGGTCCTCGAGTCCCCTAAGGACCGAGAGGCTGTCCTGTTCCTCTTGTCCTCCCGAGTCCGGCCGCCCCCGCGCGGCCACTCACCCGCTGCGCGTCACCAGGCACTGCCGGAGCCCCAGCTTCCGGAAGATGTCCACAACTGTCTCCATGGGCGTGTGGTCCGTGACGGTGAAGGGGCTGAGGTTCAGCACGCGCCGCAGCTTCAGGGCCTGCGGGCTGTTGGCCGGCAGCTCCGGGGGCTCCTCCGTGAAGTACATGATGGAATTGCTCACGATGCCCTCCTGCCTCTGTCTGGCATTCTCTAGAATGGGTGAGCAGGAACATAAGCCACACCGACACCCATTTCGCTGACAACTCCCCCTGCCCCAGCCCGGCAAGGACGCATGGGTCCCCTCCACCTGCAGCCTAGAACCCCGCAGAGAAGGGGTTCAGAAGGCAAGCTCCACATCCTTGACGACGGGCTCTAGGCCACCATCTGCGAAGTCGGCATCTCTCTCTAATGCGGGGCAAGGGCTCCTGACCAGGAGGGCCCCTTCGGTGCAGGGGCTCCCCCTGGGCCCCGCCCTCCTAGCACTCCTCCCCTCACCATCGGCTGAGGTGTGACGTGGCTAGAAACCTCGCCTAGCTGCCCAGCGACTTGAATACATTGGTCTCTTACAAACTAACTTATAATGGGCCCAAACGGCATTATGAATCCTGGAAGAAACAGAAAACTAATAGGTCCATCTCAGGCTCACAGCCCAGAAACGCAGCTCAATCCCAGATGTGACCCTTGGGACAAAAGAAATACCGCTAGAAAAGCTGCCCCCACTTTGATCTGCTCTCTTAAGAATGGGCCCCTCTGCAGATTTCTCACAGAACGGTAGTAAAACTGCGATGGCAACAAGGAGCCTACTTGTATCTATAGGAAGGGCCACGTGAAAGAGCTGAAGAATCGTAGGGTAACAGGGACTCATTACAACTATAGCCTTCGGCAGCACTAGAAACCCGGCATGTTTCAAGTCACACGTGAAATAAATCTATCGCTCTCAAGGTATTTTTCCAAGGCGACTTTCCTTCTGTTGGAATTTTAACCTTTCTTTTAGTTCATGGGAAAGGGTTAGGGAAAATGTACAGCAACGCTGTCTTAAAATGGATCCTGGTTTCTGTAATGCATTTCTTGCCTTCTCAAAGACTGCCATTCACCTCTATTGTTCTCTGAGAAATAAAATTCTAATGGCCTGCTCTCAGGCCATGTACTGCAGCGGAGTCCTATAATGGAAACCTGGCAGCATTCGGGGTCAGGCTGAGTGTGACAAGGGGTCTCTGTTTAAAGGATGAACAGAGGGCCCGCTGAGCAAATGGCTGCACATTATTTGGGTCAGGTTAAATCTGGTTCCATCAAGTGGGCGAGGATTCAACCCCAAGTGCCAGCTGACACTGATGCACGTTCTCAACTATAGATGCTCCAAGGTACAAACTGTCCATGTCTTCCCTAAAGCGGGCTGGCTCCATCCTGAAGCACTGAGGTGGGGAGGTGATAGTCAACACATACTTACTTATTCATGTTCAGAGATCAATTGATTCTCTAAAAGTCCCAGCGAACAGGAATCCCATTTCCTTCAACAATCAGGAATGGATCAAGGCGCAACCCTCAAGCAAGAGCTGGTCACATGGATTCGCAGAACTCCTTACAAAACCCAGTACAATTTAGCAAACTGGCAATCCACTGGTGGATATAAATAACAAGCTTGTATTTCCTCTGAAATCTACTGTTTGGGTTAGAAGCCCTGACTCTAACAGTAACTATTTCAGTGAATTCTTGCTTAGCAGGACATTCGCAGTACCTGGACAATATACAGCCCAGTATACAGCAAGCACAAAACAGTTACTTGCCAAATGCATGCGTGAACCAACCAAGACACAAGAGAGTGAGTGAGCAGGCCTACTAAATGTCGGTGAACTTGGTCCTGCCTGTCCTGTAGAACAGAGCCTATTTCAAGAAGGAGGCATTAGGAATGAATGCCCATGGACTGACCACTGCCGAACAAAACTGAAGGCAGCAGCTGGAGTCAGAGCTGGAGGGCTGAGCTGTGCTACTGGTTCCTCCAACAACGGCAACTACTGCTCTCTCCAGAAGGGCTGCGCTAAGCCACTGTGGAAGGCTAGTGGAAAGACTTATCTTACAGCTTCGAAATTTGGCAGCAGATGTGCTATGTACAGGCCAAAATCAAGTGGATGGAAGAAGAACCAGCAAGACAACTGTTCACATCTCTCTACTCGGGTGATTCATCTACTCCCAGTTTAGACAAGAAATCGTCATCAGTCACCAAAATGCTTGCAACAAACTCTAGAGTGTAAGTTCACAGAGGGCAGAGACTGGCTACTGTCATCCCCATACCCCCAGCTCCTACCCCCACATAGGCACGTGGTGGTGCATAAGAAATAGTTCCTGTGTGAATAAAGCAACTCCTCCCCCAGGGGATGACCCAGAGCCATAAGAGAAGACAATCCTGGACCTCAGGAACTCATGGGAGCCTGTGTTAGAAAGCAAACAAACAAACAAACAAACAAAAAAGCCCAACATTTGCATGCAAAAGACAAGAAGGAAGCATACTAGATGTTAACCATGGCCTGTCATAGTGTTGAGAATGTGGGTGCCTTTAGCTATTTGCCCTTTTTCCTCTGATTTCCCCAATAGCATATTAATATATATCCTTCCCTTCAGAAACATAATGACTTCATTTTTAATGGTTTTAAAGGTTAAGGCAACTGTTCTTGAAACTGTTTTTTAATACAGGTTTATTGGGCAGAAGAGATGGGGGGAGCAGGGAGGGGAATCAAACACACAGTGATGAAAAGTGAGCTGATTCTGGGGGGTGAGCACATAATGCGATGTATAGACAATGTAATATAGAATCGTACACCTGGAAACTATGTAATTTCTACCAATCAATGTCACCCCAATAAATTTAACAAAAAAAAGATACAGGTTTATTGTACATTCTATCAGAATTAGTATCAGGGGCCGTGGCTTCTGAAAAATGATGTGCATTTTAGAAGCTCCGGGTAAGGTCACTCAACCTGACATTGCTAGAAGCAGCAATACAATAAGAATGCCTGGTGCAGAGAATGTAGCCAAGACAGTGTTGTTGTAAAGTGAACTTCACAAACTATGATCGGCCAAGAAATTTTAAAAGACTAGAAGTAATCGCATACCTAGGAAGCTCTTGCAATGGCTTTAGAGCAGTGGTTCACGATTGGGAGTGCTTTTGCCCCCACCCTCAGGGGACATTTGGCAATATGTGGAGACCTGTCTGGCTGTCCTAACTTAGAGGATGCAGTTGCTACTGGGTAGAAACCAGGGATGCTGCTCAACAGCACACAGTGCACAGGGCACCTCGCCACAAAGAATGAGCAGCCCCAAAGGTCAACAGCATTGAGGCTGAGAAATTCTAGTAATTGTGTTTTTAGGAAAGTCATACTCTATCACCGCTTCATGAAAAATGCTCCCATAAAACAGATGGAATGAACAAGGAAGGTTAAAATGGAAAATTGGAAGCAACTATAGTGATGGTCAGTACAAAGATAATGTGATTTTAAAAAGTAAAAACTAGTTCGAAGAAACAGCAGATTATTTCGACCATTACAGCGTACCCAGGCATAGAGACTTGCCTTTGTATATATGAGGGCCGTCCGGGAAGTATACAGCCATACAGCCATGTCCTCTGAAACCGAGGCATTTACGGCTGGCTTGCTTCTGGACAGCTCACGGATATTTTAATCCCAGCAGAAAGCAGCAGAACACACTACTGTTCTCCACGGCCCGTTCCCTCCCGGGAAGAAGTCTCTTTATCCCTAAATAGCCCATCCAGCAGAGCTGACACTTAGCTTCCTGTTCAGTGCTGGACGTAGGTCCCTTTCCACAAAGCAAGCATCTTCCACATGCCAGAGAGTCATCATCAAATCATCCAGCAGATGAAAAAAACGAGGCTCCCCTGAACTCTGGCCCATAACTCTAACTTTCCATCCCTTTGACCATCTTCGCGGCTTCCCACCGAGCCCTCTCTCAACCCATCCTGGCTTCAACTCAGGACCGGAAGAGCCTCATATCTGCAGAGCGCCACGGGGGAACGTCCCATTTGCCAGGAATTTAAACAAGGGTCCCATATGGCCCCGTGTGTGTGATGGTGAAGAGGGTTGACTGCCTCGGTGGTGCCAACTACGCACTAAGAAAGACAATGGCTCTGGTTTGACAGTCCAGAGAGTGAGGGAAAATAATACATCTTCAGTTTCCTGTGAGCAGCTGCTGGAATTTTAAATGAGACGTGAGGTGTAAGATAAATCCCGATTGTGCCGCACTTACCATTCTTTCCTTATCTACACTCTCTCGGATCTATCTGCCGTCTTTGCTCCTAATTCCCTTGAAAGAGGAATTAGCATGGGATCATTCCTAACGAAATGCTAATGTCATATTTCTATAGTCACAAAAGGGCACACAATTCCGCAAATACAGGCCACCACTTTCTCCACCAGAGTACAGAGGTTCTTCTATTTCCACAGCCCAGGCAAAGAGCTTTTCTGATTGCTCAGGGTGAGACACCCCTTGCCCCTCCACAAAGCATGCAGAGAGCAGCTTCTATGCTATCAGTCTGGGTGTAAGCCGAGAGGCGGGATTTGCGCCGTGTTGCCTCTTCAGACATTCCAGGCATAGCTGCTAGGACAGCGTCCGGTGGGCAAAGCTGCCATTTCGTTTCTAACCGGTTGATGACAATTGCTGCTCCCCACTTGATTACAGTGATGGGTTTCTGCAAAATTAGTCCACTGTCTCCTAGCAGGTGTGCCTGAAGCCACACAACAGGTCATGGATTCTGTGACATTTATTAGTCTCGTTTTCCAATTTCAACCTGTGCTTAAAAGACTGTAGGGATTGAATACATTTTTGAAAGGCTGCTGATTACATTATTTTAAAACAAACCCAACGCTCCTTCTACAGCTCTCCTTTTAAAGCCCCACTTTGTATAAGGCAACACTTATGCCTAAAGGCACCTACCCGGTAAGTCACAGGCCTGTAATGAAGAGAAACAGCGCTGAGCACGTCAGCACAAATATGCGGTCATGTCTCCGATATCAAGTGAGTTGCTGCTCTGGGGAGGTAACTGTGAGCAACAGCCTACAAGTACAGCACATTGCTTATCGCAACTTCTTTTTAGAAAGTCTCTGATGACGACACTGTAAAGCTATCTAATCTGCCAGGAGACTTCAGGAATTCAAAGCTAGGGCCTAAGACCAGCTTTTCCAGCCCGTGGCCCGCGGACCCCACGCGGCCCAGCACAGCTCTGCATGTGGGCCAACACACATTCGTAAACTTCCATAGAACATCGTGAGATTTGGGGGCAACCTTTTTTTAAGTCATCAGCTAGTGTGAGTGTGAGTGTAGGCTCTGTGTGGCCCAAGACAGTCCTTCCGATGCGGCCCCAGGGAAGCCACGCGGTTGGACAGGCCAGCCTACGCGATGACGGGCAGGGAGAAGCAGGGTTCTCCGGTGAAGGGCCGTGCCCCTCGGGGTACTCTGCAGCCATGGCAGCAGGTCCCGCGGGCGAACTGCACCGACACTCTGGAAGGTGGGCGATGGAGCGCACTCCCTGAGCGCACACCTGAGCCCACCACGGCCCCAGCCTTCAGTGAGATGCGGGCACAGTGTGTAGATCGCGGGGCACAGGTGTGAGCAGCGTGCTGTCTGTGTTCGCCGTGGGCCGCAGATGCACTCGGCTGGCCTCCGCCCCACTGCACGGGGAAGACTCCCTGCCAGGGGCCGGGACACCCCCAGGCCTTGGCCTCTGGAATCCTCCCGTCGGCCCCAGGCTTGCTTCTCTGAGCCGTGTGTCTTCAGGACACCCTACCGCACCCCCCCTCCTCTGCCAACTCCACAGCCCAGTGGGTGTGAGCACACGGATGGGCAGGACTTCTGCTCAGAGCCCCCTGGAGTTAAGCCCTCGCAGCTTTGTGCATTCTCTCCACGCCCCTTGAGACTTGGGGGACACAGAGCCTGCCACTCGTGCCTTAGCCACACGTGCGCCTCCCTGTCCGTACTCACTGATGGCCAGAATCAGCTCCCTGCGCTGCGCAAACCCAATGAGGCGCTCGGAGTCCCTGGAGACCACCACGGGGAAGCCATTGTAGTCCGTGTCCTTGATGAGCGTCTCCACGTCCTCCACGCTCATGCTGTCCTGCGTGAGCACGGACAGTGGGGGCTCGCCGCGCCGTGGCCGCATGACGTCGGTGGCCAGCGTGCGGTGCGTGAACTCGTCCTTCACGTCCAGGAACGGGTAGCCGTTCAGGTGGATGTGGGCCTCGTAGATGCCTTCCTTCCCAAAGGCGTCGGCCACCCACTTGCTGGTCACGGCTGCTGCCATCAGGGGCACGATGTACTCCAGGCCACCTGTGAGCTCGAACATGATGACCACCAGCGACACCGTCATCCTGGTCACGCCCCCTACAAGCGAAGACAGGAGTGAAACGCGCAGGCTCGAGCCCAGACCCCCACGAGTGCGTGAACCGCAGCAGCTGACAAGCTGGCTAGCAAGTCTCTGGACACGGGCGTTTCTAGGGAGACAGGTCGCCCACGCTGACGCCTCTGGACGTGAGGCCAAGCTCTAAGCACAGGCTTGCACTAGGAGCCACCGTCACGCGTGTGCAGTATGCCTCTCCAGCGAGGGACCACCAGGCGGTCTATTCCCCGAGGACCGCACGGCTTGCTTTTCGCTGAGTGGGGCCTATGCGGGCTGCGTGGGCTTCCGACTCAGCCAGGGTGGCTCCTCCAGACCCCGTGAGCTGGAAAACGGCAGAGATTCTTAGGGGCTACGGGCAGGAGAGGGAACTACCCTTGTGTTCCCTGCTCTTCAAAGGGAGAACCCATACCAACTCCTAACTTTCCAACGAGCTTACACCAGGTTTCTGCAGTCTCAGGATTAGGAACAATTGGGGCTGGAACATTCTTTGATGTGGGGACCGTCCTGTGCACCATAGCATCCCTGACCCTCACCCAATAGATGCCAGTAGCGTCACTCCCCCAAGTGTGACAGTCAAAAATGGCTCCTCCATTGTCCGGTGTTCCCAAGAGGCACAAGTACCCTGGATTAAAACCCACTGTTGTAGGCGGTACAGCTGCTGCAAGACGGTGGCGACTTCCCAGTCCGGATCCCTGCGTGACTGAGGGGAAGAAGCCCTCTGCTAACATATCTGTCACACACGCACGCACGCACGCACGCACACACACACACACACACACACACAGAGCTGACTCCCATTACTCGTAGTAGCCGTGTTCTACAAAGTCACCACAAACGCTGCATTAGTGAGCACTGACTCAGTGCCCCAGGGGACATGGAAGGCTAGGTTTCTGACAGCCTCTGGCCACATTTCTGTCCAGCCATCAGTACAAAACCTTACTTTACGTGCCGCTCTGCGTAAAGACACTGTACTGCGTACGTGCAGCTGATCCGTTCACAATGACCTCGGGGTCAGCAGCACACCACTCATGCCTGGAGGAAGCTTCTCCGACACATCGCAGCCTCTTGCGCTTATAAACACCAGACAGCGCTTACTTCAGCACTCGGCGTGGGGCGATTTCGACAGCAAACCCATTATCCGGAAGCACACAAGTGCGAAACGCGTTGCACGAGCAGAAGGGGCACCTGTGGACCGTCAGAGCTGACCCGAGAAGGTGGCCCCTCACTGGTCAGCCTCGGCTGAGGACGCACACGCGTGTCAGGCAGCTCCAGTTCTCACTGCTCCGTGCATGTGCGACTGTGAAAAGCCCCCCAAGGGCTGGTCTAGGGGTTACAAACGCACTATCTCGAGCAGAGAGATGCCCGAAGCCGGAGCCCACGAGCACTGAGGACTGACGGCATGCCGCCAGCCTTGGCGTGTCCAGCGCAGCCTGGCCGGCCCTGAGGATGCAAGGGCCGCTGGCTCCTTTTCTCTGAACCTGATGGGCCCTTGTGGTCGCTCTGTCCCGCCTTCCCTTGGCCCTGCCCCACCCCACGCCACCCGGGGCCGTACCTAGGCAGGCTGCCGCGCCCACCATTGCGTAGAGCCCTGGGGTGACACAGTCCGCTCCCGGCCGGCACCAGTTCCTGAAGATGATCCAGTCGTGGTGGTGGTAGGCGAGCTGCTCCACGCCGATCCCCACCATCCTGCCCGCCATGGCTCCCACGGCCATGCTGGGGATGAAGAGGCCGGACGGGATCTGCAGGGCGCACAGGCAGTGAGGAAAGGCGTGCGATGCCGCCTCCCACCCCCACCACGCACCGCCCCCCGCCAGCAGCTGGCTTCCGCCTTCCAAGGGGCTGCGAGTCTCCGCTCCGAAGGGGGTCAGCTGGGCAGCGGTGGGAGCAGTGACTGTCGCCTGCTGAGTCAGTCCTATCTACTGTGACTTGGAGGGGATGTGACCCTACACTTTCATTTCCTCGCCTTCAAAAGCGGGCCTGGTTTACCTGCCGTGGATTAAAGCCTGGTCAGCCCCACTGCAAAGAACATTCAAAGTGAGCATCTGTCCCTTGAGATACTCGCCACTTCCTCGCTCCCCTTGCATGGCATTCAGATGAGCTTTTAAAATGAAATGCCAAGCCCCAGCACGGAAATGAAAAAGGGCCCACATCTGCTCACAGGCACAACAGAGAAGCTGGAAGTGTCAAGGCCGCTGCCCGGAATCTTCCAAAACCCTCTTCCCGGGCTCACCGCCCTCTTGAATATACGGGGCTCAAACACCTGTCAGAGAGGGTTCGGGGGAGGGTCCCCGCTCCTGAGAAAGCACGTTTTCTGAAAAGGATTCTGAATACTTTCAAGACAGATTAGAGGCGGCAAAGAATAGACTATGTAAACTAAAAGACCTTGGTAACAGCGTGTTTCCTAATTTGCTGTGTGAAAATACACTAATGCAGGTCATGATCACACACACTGCAGAGCATGCCTGTCTCTCCATGCTCATGGAGGTGGCATGTGACTGCGACGCTCAGTGGGGGCTGCATTTATGCCCACCCCAGATGGTCATTCATCTCAGGATGCAAGTGGCTTTTTCACCAAATTCCAGGGAGCTGTGGATCCTTGAGTGTGACGACTAGAGTCTGGGACATTCCTGAGAAAGCTGTTCGTTTCTGAGCTGCCCCTTATCCCACAGCCACTTAATCCCCTGTGACTTCAAAGTCAACTTCTCTCACCAGGCCCTGAAAGATGCTGCTGGTGTCTTGCTCACACACGGAACTAAATCTCTTTGCTAGGAGAGGATGCATCAGAGACAGTCAGCTGTTTAATAAAGACCGCCCATCCTTGTTCTTCAGGCAAAAATCGGGTTTGCGCTTGACTGTTACACACCCAAGTGTAAACTTTATAGAGTTTGTTAGACTTCTTAAGAAGAAACGAATCACAAAAACACCACACAGAAAGCTAAAGCAATGGAATACAATGGGGTTCTGAGGGAGTCTCCGATTGGGCTTCAGGTTCTAGGTGCTAGTTGCACAAGCGTGCAGGTTTCAGGAAGGTTCGGCAAGCTGTACACATCTCTCTATGGATGATGGACTCTGAGCCTTAGCCCTTCAGTTGTCAAATGCGATTAAAATGTCTATGTCATAGGCTTGCTGTTGATCAAAAGCACTGCTGCTTGTTGATTAAAAGAATCTCAAGTGCCTAGTACGAGACAATACTCAATAAAGGTCAATTCCCCTTTCCTGCCTTCAGTTTTGTTTTGGCAAGTAAGGTGCTACCCCCACAAGAGCATGGGTGGCCCCCACATCTTCCTGCCGCCTCACTTACCTTCATGCCAAAGGTGAATATGGTGATGACGATTTTGAAGATCAGCGCCAGGGCCAGCTGCCACATGGCCGTGTACACCCCAAAGCCAGCCGGCCGGTCTGGGATGTCATCCACAGGCCGGGTCATGTTGGGGTCGTTGATGTAGTCACAGAGCTGAGAGGACTCGAGGGCCCCGCAGTCATTGAACAGCTCAGAAATGAGCTCGCTCGTGCTCCGGCGCGTGTAGGGGTTGGGGTAGGCGATGAGGGCGGTGATGGCAGTGACCACAATGACCTCCAGCACCGGGTACTTCCCCAGCTTGGTGGTTTTGCGCCTCCTGCACCAGGCGATGTTGCAGCGGATGAAGAGTGTGCCCCACAAGCCCCCAAAGACCCCCAGCAGGATGAAGGGGAAGAGCTCAGCCATGTACCAAGGCGTGTGGTACTCCACGTAAAAGAGAACGAGGCGGCTGTTCCCAAAGGGGTTGATGGAGCGCAGGGTGAACGCCGCCACCAGGGCCGCAAAAAAGGATCGCCACAAGGTCTTCAAGGGGAAGTAGTAACTGACCTGAGATGAACAAGCAGAACATGAGAGACTGGCCAGGGGGAGGTGCTGCCCCACCAGTGGCACCTGCTGTGAAAGTCACCCTCCCTTCCTCAGTCCAGCTCTCATTAGGGTCCAAGTGCAGCAGCAGATACTTAAAGGACTACGTCTAAAAGTGGAATGGACACCAGTCAAGGAGCGTTTGAGCTATTTTTTAAGACAAATGAAAGTATTTCATCACAATTCTGTTTATGGCACAGAGACGAGCCTAAAAACAAAGAAATCTCTGACTGTGATTCTACAGACAGTAGAATCGATCAGGAGTTGGGAAACTTTGGCCCAGCACATGTATCCACATGGCACACAAGTTACGAATGACTTTATAGTTCTTGAAATGGTTGGGAGGAAAAAGCGTATTTTCTGATGCGTGCAAAACTGAAAAGTAGTACACTGTTTTGTGACATGTGAGAATTAAATGAAGTTCAAACTTCCGCACTGCTAAGGAAGGTGTGCTGGCGCACAGCTTTTCCACTATAATGCCAGAGTTGCATAGTTGTGACCAAGACCTTACGGCCCACAAAGCCTAAAATATTTACTATCTGGCCCTTTACGCAAGAAAACTCTTGCCAGCCCCTGGAAGAGATCCATTTTGGTTGCCAAAAACAAAAATGTTTAACTAGGTTGTGTATGGGAAAGAAAGGGGATTGCAAACCTTCCCCCCCAGTCACACTGGCAATTTGTAAAACAATCTTTGGAAGCAGATACGTGGTAGTGGGGATGTGGCTCCTTAATGGGCCACAGGAATCTTGTTCAGAGCTCCAGCGAGTCTAGCCCCCAAGGAGAGCCCGCAGCTCTCAGCCCTCAAAAGCCCACATGCCCCTGGCCCCCCAGTCTCACCTCTTCTAGACTGAAAAGCACACCCCCGATAGGTGCACCGAAGGCAACAGAGACGCCAGCAGCAGCAGCAGCGGACAGCACCTGCCAGACAAAGCGGTGCCGTCAGCCGCGCGGCCCTCCGTGGCGAGTGGGGCTGGGCGAGGGGCCCCTCCTGCTCACCTCGCGCCTTTTGCCCTCGTTCTTGCTGTACTTGGAGAAGAGGCTGCTGAAGAAGTTGCCGCAGCAACAAGCCACGTGCACCAACGGCCCTTCTTTGCCCAGGCTCAGGCCCGAGGACACCACCAGCACCAGGGTGACCGTCTTAATCAGCAGGGTCCACTTGCCCAGGTAGCCCCTGATGACAAAGCCGCTGAGAATGGTCTTTATCTGCAAGAGAAGGGCACCGAGGGGCAGCTCTCCAACTCAGAGCCACGAAGTGGGGGGGGGGGGGGCCAGAGGCTGCTTTCGCTTTCATTCAGCTCTAGTGTTCGCTCACAGAATAGACATGAACACGCCGTTTTAGATTATACCGATGGGCACGGCAACAACTCAGGGCACAGGAGACCTTCAGAACTCCTAGAGTCACACGATCCTAACAGGGCTCAGTAAGCAATTACCAGGCTCTCCTTTTCTTGCTAGCATTTTATCCTGTCCGCCTTACCCTCAGCTCTGCTAAAAAGATACATGTATCTATTGATTTTAACTGTTAATTTTTGACTAGTGGAACAGGGCCAAGATAACGACACAGAAAGCCGGCTAGCTGGGTGACAAAGCAAATACAACAAAATGTCAATTGAACTTGAAATTAGGTCCATGTGGCTCATGGGCCCAATCCAGACCTATTTTTATACGACACACCCACTAAGAGTGCTTTCAACATTTTTAAATGTACTACGTAATACTGATTGTCTGCCCTTTTCCAGAAAAGTCTGCCGACCCCTCCTTCAGACCAAGGGTATATATGAGTGTTCACTGTGTAATTCTTTCAACTTTTCAGTATGTTTCAAAATATTCATAATACGATGTTTCAAAATATTCATAATACGATGTTTCAAAAAGATGCTCAACATTCTACGGTTGTACCTCTGGGGGGTGTAAAGACGTTTGAATTCATGATGACCCCTCCCGTTCCATCAAATCCTGCCTTCTTGCACTGAAAGGGACTTTGGCTACAGGTAGGGCCGTCTTGCTCCACTTTCAGACCCGCCACATTTCATAAATGCCAAATACTGGCTTTCTTCCTAAAGGTGCACATGAGTTTGCCTAACACTTTTAGAATTCAACTGGGTGCCAATCTCAGTGATGAACTTCATTTATCGACTCCTTCCCTCAAACAGTATTCTTCTCAATACAGAAACATCATCCACGGGTAAATAACTTGTTACCTTCAACCTCTCCCACAAATGGCTGAAATGGAGTGAATGCTTACTGCTGAGCAGTTTAAAAACCTATCATCGTGGATTAATTAGACACCGAGTGACTCACACAATGAAATTCACGGTCAGTTTCTGTATTATATGTTAGGGGACATTGTTCTCGCTTGTCAGCGTCAGGACATTTATGTAACTTCAAAGTACCTCCTAGTGGGCATTGATCTGCCATGGAATCAGTTTCTCAAATCGCTAGTCCAGTTCTTCTCAACCTTGGCTGGGATCACCTAAGGGATCAGACCCCCCGATGTGATGAACTGGTCTGAGGTGCATCCTGGGCCTGGGGGTTGGCACAGCCTGCCTAGGTGGTTCTAAAATGCTGCCCAGGTAGAGAACCACTGCTCCATGCTGGGGAAGAGCACACGTGTTCCTGACTTCTCAGTATGTAAGGGACGCTCCGGGCTGAAACCCTCTGCAGCATCATGTTGCTTTTGGTGATCTGGGGAGGACTGTCATGAAGTGAGCGAATCCTCGAAATTGTAAAGGGGTGTGAATGGACCATTTTCATGTCATAATGACTATTTTTTTCATATTTATTTTATTGTTTGAGGGGTGAGAGACAGAGAGGAGGGGGAGGGCCCAGAGCTGTCTCCACAATTGCACAGCATTAGTTGTGACGTGGTTTCATTCCACACAGGTGGATGTGGGGCCATGCGGCACAGGAACCCAATCAGGGCCTCAGGATGGTGGGTAAGAACCTTTGCCAACATGGCATCCCGGCGGTTACCAGTTGTGCCACAATTCAGCACGATATGTGGGATTGCACAGGCCAGGGCCGGGAATCGAACCCCGGACCTCATGATTGCAAGGCAGGTGAGTAACCACTGAGCTATCCCGCCATCCCACATGTCATAATTATGGATAGAGAACTTTCCTAACTCAGGCAGAAAGCCAGAGCCAGTACGAGTACCGCACACGCGTTTCCCAAGAACTCCATGAGCTCCTTCCTGGGGAACAGGAGTAAGGTCTCTAGCTACACAATCAGATGATAGGTTTTGAACTACCAGCCTTTCACTAACAGTGGGCAGACTAGCAGTGGTTAAACGGCTCTTAGACTAGTGGTAGTTGGCCTATTTGAGCCTGAGCTCTGCGGAGTTCCAATCCCTTCATTTAAAGGATAGTTTCGTTACGTCTGCCACACTCCTGCTCTTTTGTGTAAAATTATCCATAATTTTTCATTGGTTAGTTCATGTAGATTTGGACCCTTGGGTACAGTTTAAGAGTGTAATACCATTTAGACAATTATGAGCATCTGAATTACCTGAGCACATGCCAGCCATGGCATGTGGTATATCACACAATGTAAATAGGAATTCTGCAATTCTCTAAACTGATTTTATAAAATTGTCAAGATCAAATTAGGGACTGAAGAAAGCCAATCCACCCCCAGTGCATGCCAAAATCCAATCGCTCGCTTTAGTTTGAATTCACAGAGACGGCTTCAATGAGCTATATTGTAGTGGGTTTGGGACTTGGTGGGGTTAACTTTAAAATCTTTCTGGTAACTAAATAGCTGTGAGAGTGTTCATGTTTTATAATGAAACATCAACTCAAATTAAGTTCTAGGAGGACATGATCTCTTATATAGTCAATAATGATCTACTAATGAAGCAAAGAGGAGCAAGACAGCCATCCTTGCCCAGTTCTGCTAAATTCCCAAGTCCAAACACAAGTGAGCAAGTTTACATGTGCTTTAGAGCACTTGCACAAGAGCATTTCCTACGCAGAAGAAAGGTTCTCTAAGTTTGCACTTAAACAATGTATCCAAAGGAATTTTCATTCCAAGTAATCAAAATGTTTCAGAGGCTAATTAATGCTGGCTGGATGAGCAATTTTTTTAAAGTACAAATGTGCAGTGCATTCGAAGTTTGTTCTGACATGATGGTTGGTCTATTCCCTCAACAGCTCAGTTAGTACCTTTGCTAAAATAAAGGAAAATGGCCCTGGATCTCAATGTGAGTGAAGTCAATTTACACAGTAGTTGGGTTTTGACTAGCAGGAGGTTCTTTGTAGCTGTGAACTACTTATTCATGGTTTACTTTTTACTCTGCCCTTTTCCTCCAAGAACTGGGGTGGGTACTTCACCCTTAGCTTAGAGCTCTCAAGATCTATGATAACAGTAGTGAAAATTCTGCTACTACTGAGCCATGATAACCAAAACTTAATTATAAAACCTCCAATGGGTTCCTGATACTTCAAAAATTATTGGGAACTCTTTTACAAATAGAGAAATGGATCTGTTACATATTCTATAGGGTTAAAAGCACAGTCATAAAACAAGCACCCACGTACCTACCCATCGCCAAGTGTGAAGCAGAAGCGTGGGTACGTTTGAAAGCCAGCTTTCTGCTTCCTCAGTAGAAGCTCCCTCCTGCCACACCCCAGTCATCTCCTGGCCTTTCTTTAGAGCCTTGGCATATACGGCTATCACTAAACAGTGTATGCTGCTGCACTTTGGCTGTTTGTGAACTTTACATAAGTAGGATCACACTTTATATAATCTTCTGCAACTGAACTTTTTTCACTTGATATCACTTTTCCGAGTTTCACCTCATCGGTGTGGTCCTTGCACTTTTGTCCCACAGGACACTTAATGCTCAACTCAGTCATTTGCTCCTTTTGGGTTCAGCTCTCCCAAAGAGAGATGCCCGCTCCAGAGGAAGAGCAAGGCAGCCCCTCACACCCAGCTCCCACAAGCCGGGCTGGCATCTCTGGTTCTTGGGAAGGGCTTTGGACTTCCCCCAGCTGCCATGAGCCGTCTCCTGACTCCGGCATGGCAGCTGAGGCAAAAGGCGCCTACTCTCGGCAGTGGGATCCTGAGATCTGCTCTTTTTAATGTCCAAGCTTTCTTCCGTCTTCGATAGCAAATAACATACAGGAGTTCCGCCACAACGTGTGTTTTGAACACACGTGTTTGTTCCAGTGTGATTCATGCATTAAGGAAGAACTTGAGCGTAACACAGATTTCGTGTCCATTTGTGCACAATGTCACCCGGGAGAGACTCGGGCTGAATGCAGAAACGTGCAGCTGACCCCAGTATGCAGGGGCATGCAAGATGCCCAGACAGGTGCTGCAGGCATCTACCAGCTCACGTGTGCACGGGCAGCACGCGTATACTCCTTAACCAGCTCACGTATAGAAATGGCGTGACTGCTTTTATTAGGCTGCTATTTTTTACTCATGTCACCGACAGAGTTGAGTGTTGTGCCCCAACCTCACTTTCTCCGAGAGCTCTGTGGTGTGTACGTATGATGGTGCACAGCATCGTGGTTTTTAGGAACGCGTGCTGCGCCACACAGAACTGGCTGTAGTGAGAAAGCTTGTTGTTGGGGGTCCTGCAGCAACCTGTTCACACAAACCATCAAAAAGTCAGCGGAAAGGATATTAGGGTAGCTCAGTGGTTGAGCACTGCTTGAGCGCTTGCCTTACAACCGCAAGGTCCAGGGATCGAATCCCAGCCGTGGCCTGTGCAAACCCACGTGCTGAACTGCAGGGCAACTGGTCACCGCCAAGAAGCTGGTAAAGATTGTCATCTCCCATGAGAGAGGCCCCTGGTTCAGTGCCTGCCCCACATGGCCCCACACCCACCTGTGTGCAATGAAACCATGTCACGACCAATGATGTACAACTATGGAGGCTGTTCTCAGCCCTCCAGCCTTCTCTCTCTCTCTGTCTCTCTCTAACCTTCCCTCACACAATCAAATAATTAGAAAAAAAGTCAGCAGGACACGTAAGTCTGTTCTTTCTATCTTTCCTGGGGATGTGTCAAGCTTTTCCATCCACAGCCTTTGAATCACTCCAGCCCTTCCCCGGAACCATCCAGACTGGTGGCAGCATTGGCAGCACCGCCAGACAGAGTGGGTACAGGGAACAGGGACCGACGTGGGTCTGTCGCCAGAATCACTCACCTCTGGGCACTGCTGAAGCACTAACCAGAAGGAGAACTGAACTGCCTTGACTAAGGTGACAACATAAGAACTTCTTTAATTATTTATAGCTAAAATGTTCACTCTCTGGGAATCAGCTCAATTAGCATTATTCTACCCAGTAGACCATCCTAGGTTTGAAACTGAGTCTCAGACATTTGTCTTGATCAATGAGGTCACCTCTCTCCGACTTTGGTTACATGAAAGTGCTGAAAATTACTTATAAGGGGGGGGGGGGCGGGGGGGGCATGGGGAGGGGGCATCAAATGTAAAAATATAATATAAAATTTAAAAAAAAAAGACCTAAACTCATGGGGGTGTGAGCCCTGAATGTGGGACTGAGATTCTAAAGATCACTGTCACCTTGTCATCAGAACAGCAAATTGGGGCCAGGGGTTTTCCTCATCAGTGACATTTCTGAGCAATAAACCTCCACTGTTTGCATAGTATGTCACAGATGTGCTCACGAGTTAGAGAAGTGCCACACTTCCATGTGTGCTTAATGAACTCTGATGCCACAGACTTTAGGGGTTATGCCTGCTTTCAAAGACAAGGACTTAGTAATCATCGAATTGAAGGGACAGAGCACAAATCCTGAATACAGAGCTCAAATCCTGGATTCAGCTCCCAGCTTAGCAGCTTAGCAATGGAGGGCGAGGGACTTCACCTCTCTGTGACTCAGTTTCCCAACAATCAAATGAAGAATAATAGTTCGCACACCACCGACTCATGGAGCAGCTCAGTAAGTTCATATACGTGAAAGGCTTGGAACTGTGATTGGCACACAGGTGCTACCTAAGTATTTGACATTGTCCTTATTGGCACAAAAGAAAGCCAGCCCCACCTACCTCCGGTATCCCAGAGCCGCAGGCGTAGGGTGCAAATACGCGCACCAGGGACACAGCCAAGAAGGCAAAGAGCAAGGCCCACAGGATGTACATCAGGTAATTCAGAATGTAAGCGCTAGCACCCTGAACAAGACAGAACAAGAGGCAGCGTCAGTGGCCAGGAAAATGGGTCTGAAACTTGCTTTTAATCCCCATTTGTGCTAGAGTTAATGCAAGGTGCGACACAGAAAATACTGTCCTGGAGCCCCTGGAAGGTTTGTTTTACGTCTGTGGTAGGTTGGCCTCTCTGCTTTCACTAAAGCCACCACCATGCCACACAAGCAGCCCCCATGCCAATGAGTGAGTGGTTTCGAATATGGCTACTGAACTGTGTTCCCTGGGCCAGAGACGTCAGCATCACCTGGGTGCGTCAGAAATGCAGAGTCCTAGGCCCTGCCCCAGAGCTGCTCAATCAGACACTCCGGAGGTGGGGGCCTGGCAAAGGACATTTCAACGAGCCCTCAGAAGGATTCGGACACATGCTGACATTTGAGAGGCACGTGCAGAGGCGGGCCACTTTATCATCTCCTCAGACTCATTCATTGAACCATTTCCTCCAAATTATTTGATGTGTGGGGAAGGCGTTTTGACCCAAACACACAGTCTGGGCTCTGTGATGCCAAGAACCTGGTCTTCCGGGTGGGGACCACAGTTCTCTCAGCCTTGCCACCATCTGGATGACTCAAGTGACAGGGGAGGGAAGCAAGGTCATCAACAAGTTGGGCCAAGGACACATCACATGTGTGACTATTAAATATGAAAACATGTTCCAGGAGATGGCTCTGGCCTTTATAATCCCATATAGTCACATCCTATGTGACAAGAAATCGGACTGGGGAACACATTTCATCCACTTATATATGTACTTTTTTGAAACTTAAAATAACTTCTCACTCTTGCCAACAGTAATTCATTGAATCAAAGTATAAATCTTAGAAACAACTGAAAATATGGACAGCCATATCCCCACCCCCACCCCCAAATAAAAACAACAACAACAATATATTGTAACTGGGAAAGAAGAAATGAAATATGGCACTCAGCCAATTTTGCCTGTTCACGCCCATCAACCCAGGAGAATTTACACAGATCTGAAGCTCTACGTGCCGACCAGGCAAGCACCTGGCCTGTGGCACCCTCATAAGCTGCTAGTGGGAATGCGACATGGTACAGTCACTTTGACACATAGTCAGGCAGTTCCTCACGGGTTACCCATAAGAGTTACTGTACAACCCGGCCATTTCTCTCCCAGGTGTATGCCCAAGAGGAATGAAACCATGTCCACCCCAAAATTTACACACAAATGTTCAAAATATAATCATCCGTGAGAGTGCAACACAGAAACAATGGATGTTCACCAACTGATGAATGAACAATTAAGTCATTTATCCATACACTAGAATAGTGTTCAGCTGTGAGAAAGAGCAGAGTACCGGTCTATGCTAGATCGTGGATGAACCTGAAAAACATTATGCTAAGTGAAGTGAAGCAGACACAAAAGTCCTGATAGTATATGAAACGTCTAGAAAAGACAAGTCCATAGAGACAGAAAAGATCAGGGCTCACAGGTTGGGGAGAATGGGGGATGGCTGCTAGCAGGCATGGGGTTTCTTTTGGGGTGATGATGATCATTTAAAATTAGTATGTGGTAATAGTTGCAAAATTCTGTAAATATTCTAAAAGCCATTAACTTGTACACTGACTGTATAGTGACCATATGGAATGTGAATTATACCTGACTAAAGTTTTTTTCCAAAAAAAAAGAAGAGAACATCTTTTCTCCTCAATTAGATGTTATAAAAAATGAACCCTGGGGAAGCCGGGAGGGCTCAGCGGGTTAAGCGCTCACTTTGCAGCACTGGGGACCGAGGATCGAATCCCAGCCCCGGCCCGTGCGGACCCACATGCTGAACTGGGAGCTCCCCCACTTCAGTTCTCTCTCTGTCTCTGTGTCTGTATCTCTCTCTCTCTCTCTCTCTGTCAAAAACAATAAAAAAATTATTTTTTTTTTTAAATCAACCCTATTTCTTCAGCATGATCAACAAACCACTCTCGGTAAGAAAATTAAAGTCAAACATAAGAACTTTTAAAATATAATGTGCATGTATAATTTGTACATGAAGCAGCGGGGAAGTTTTCCAACTGAAATTTGAACATTAGAGCTCCACATTGTCACGGGGTACCAGTGTGAGGCCAGGGACAATTCCCAGGACAGACACTTGAAGGTGAAACCGGACATTCACAGGAGCGCCCAGGGGTGTCCCGGAGCGTCTGCAGAATAGAGGGCGTTCCCAGCCAGGACCCTGTCCAGAAACCCACCTCTGACTGATTCACCAGCAGCTCCGACCATTTCTGCCACAGAGGACACTTGTCCCTGTCTTCAAACGTGGTCTCGTCGGAAGTCCAGCAGCACTGCTCGTGGCTATACCAGAAGGCAGACAGGCAGACGCCCTCCTTCAAGTCGGTCATCCAGTCGACAGCAAGATCGATGACTCCAGCCAAGGTGCCTGCAAGAAACAGCAGGAGCCACTGAGAGGAATTGGCCCAGGATGCAGTGAGAGTGCACGGCACACCGCCAGTGCAGGAGCATGGCAGCGGGGAGCATGCACCAGAGGAGACAAGCCCGCTGGGGGCTGCCCGACCTACAGGACGTTTCTTTCGTTCATCCTGAAGTCCCCTGAACACTTACGGTGTGGGCAAGGCAGTGCCCGGCCCAGTGAGATGGACACAAGGGCCAGTGACACATGGTCCTCAAATGGCTTAAATCTGGCAGGAGAAACTTCCAGATCCTAACTCACATCAAGCCACTGGGGCCAAGCAGCTTGCAGAATTCTTCCAAATTCCAGAAATAGGGTACACACCCTCTAAGTGACATAACCCCTCAGTGGCTTCTGGCTCTGGATGCTGGGGTCATGCACATTAATATTTCTCAGACAAAATGGAGGCATGATGACAACCTCATCATTTTCAGCCACCAAAGGGGAACCAAACTTGGAAAATCTCACTTACTAGAACCTTCTGGACTTTTGAGTTGTAGATACGAAACTGCGGGTCTATAGAAGCACATAACTGCTTTAAAGGCTGACATAAGTGGTATAAAATAGTGTTCAGTGGGCCAACAGGGCTGCCAGGCTGTCACGTGAGAATAAGCCATCCTTCCGGTCTTTTCCAAACACAGGGAAAATTTAGAGTACTAGAGCTTTCACACTTCTACTGAATCCTATTATTATATCGCTCCCCACCTGCACCAACAACAGAGGCCTCCACATACCTGCGTCGGGGCTCGGCTGTCCCTGCTACTCTTCTGCTACATTGAGGCTCCCTGCTGTTCTGGACAAAATGCCTGGATCCTCAACAGATCAGATGCAAACAGCGGGCCCCTTGTATCTCCCCAGCCTCAGCCCTTTCCATCACACACACACACGGGGGTGAGGCTTCCAGACACACACACACACACACACACACACACACGGGGGTGAGGCTTCCAGAGGGAGAAGTGTCACACACACACACACACACACACACACACACACACGGGGGTGAGGCTTCCAGAGGGAGAAGTGTATTTATAGACAAGGTAGTCAGGGAATGCCTCAAGTGAAAAATGACATTTAAATAAAGACCTAAAGAAGGTGAAGGAGGGGTCCTGCAGATACCCAGGGGTGAGACCCAACCATCACCCCGGATTCCATCACCATTCACTGATTCCTAGTCACGTTAACCCGATCTTCCAGGCCGCCTGCTTCTGACAGCGCCAGCAGTCTCAGCTTCGTTCCGTGGAGCAACAGTGACACCCAGTGGTAGCGCCTGATGAACATTTCCTTCCGTAGAGCAACAGTGCCACCCGGTGGTGGTTTTTGGTTAAAATTTTCATTCGTTCCGTGGAGCAACAGTGACATCCAGTGGTGAAAACTGGTAAATGCCCTGAAGAGGCAACCCTTCTTAGACTTCCCCAGCTAGGAGTCAGAATACAATGTCTGGGGTGCCACTGAGGAAATGACAGGCCAGGCAATGGGACACCTGAGACCTGGTCACCAGCTGGGAAACAGAAAAGTGAATGGGGAACAGTGTGCTGCCTTTCCCTTCAACGTACATGCAGATGGAAAGAACACCCGTGCCACCTTCACGGTCAGCATCGTCACATTCTTGCCTTCCTCCCGTGTTCATCTGCTGATGCACACAGGGCATAGTCCTTCCCCAGTGGCTCTCACCCGGGCTGCACATTGGAATAAGGTCACGGGGGCCTGGGACAAACTGGAAGGGGGCTTTACCCAATGCTAGGGAGTCCTCTCCAAACATACAATGTCATTGAAGCCTGCGCAGCAGTATTTGTTTTTAATTCCCCAGGTGATTCTTCCTAAAAGTAACACAAATCAGGGTGACAGTGAAGCCAACTGGTCAATACCAGGTTTGTTCAAGACAGCGCAATTGGGCTCTGGACTCTGGGAAAACAGCAGAACAAGTATTCCACATTTCTTCACTTCCCTTACTTATGTCTCCTCCCTAGGCGACAAGAATGACGACACAGTGCGAGGTTTGATAAATCTGTTCTAAACAAAGACATCAAATGTTACAACAGTCTCCCACCCTGCTCACCTTCAAAGGTCTTTAGAGAAATAGTTAAACAAACTGGTGGCAAGACACCATATACCCATGAAATCGAATTCCCTCCCCACACTGCAGCTATTAGATGCTGGGAATGCCACCAGGAGAGGAAGGATGGAATGGGACGAATGGGTGGCAAGCCGCTGTGACGAGAAGGAAATTCCCTGGCAACCAAGCCCCTCCTACAACTGAAAGAGCACCCGGAAATCAAAATCCTTTGTGACCAGAACATGTATATCTTTGCCACATGAGGGTCCTGTCTTTCATAGAGCATTTGCTATAGTCCACCATGTTAGTCGTTCTCTGATGATCCTATAAGCATCATTGTTACGCTATTATATATAAGAGACTTATTAAGGGAATCTCTAGCATTGGGGCCCTGCCTTGAGATCCTCCTGGTTGATGACATATTTTATGTGAAGTGTACAGTCGTGTACTTTGCTCTTGGATACTTCAAGTCCTGAATGCCTTGTGTGGGTAAGAGAGCAACAGTCCATTTCCAGGTCAGCCCAGTGGGCCCCTGCCGTGGGTTTCGGCACTTCTGGCTTTGCCCCGTGAGCAGCGCATGCCCTTCCACGTACCTGCCAGCAGGCCGATGAGCAGCATCACCACCCATCCCGACCAGGCGTCCAGCAGGCCCTTGATGAACTCCCACACGGACTCCTTGCTTTTGCTGGTTATCTACAAACACAAGACACCGCCGTTGATCTGGATGCCTGTTCCCACTCGTGTGCCTCGGGAAACAGAGTGCTCGCGAAAACGAAGGTGACGAAGCCACTGAATTCCCACTGACCTTACTCTTTCCATTACCTGCCATGCCGATAAACTGGGCTTTCTAGTTCAAAAAGGTCACCTTAAACAAACTCGGTGTGATTTGACCTTTGATTACGAAAAGCCGTTCTGAAGGGAGACAGCGATTTGGTGTCACTGCTTTGCATAAGAGTCACTATTTTAACTACATTGTTCATAAAAGAACCTCCTCAATGAAGACTCCGTGTCCTTTTGTTTGGAAAGTTCAATGTTAACAGCAAGAGCTTTGAATTCCCTGGCATGGATCACCACTGCCTGGCAGATGAGTACGTCTAAACACATGGTGGCCGGTGTCCATGGAGGGTGACCTGTCCCCACCACTCTGTCCTTCTCTGCTGCTGCACCTCCTTCTTCAAAGAGTCCGTCCCTGCTTGCCCATCTGCCTCCCACTGTACTGACTAGATGTTGGCATTGCCAAGAGTCGAGACTGCCTGGCGACCATCCTGTGTCAACACAGGCCACCTTGGCCACTCCTGAAGCTCTGTACGACACAGCCGCCCACACCAAGCAGCTGGCATTCAAACTGCCCACATCTCTTCCTTCTCACTAGCCCTCCCCTTCCTTGGCACCTAGCCCGGTACATGCCACGTGAGGCTATGCCCGAGCTCAGTCACTGGCCCATGGAAACACGGCCTAGCCATTGAAAGGGGTCCCCTTCGATGTGTCCTTCATGAACGCCACCTACCTTTCTGTGTCGATCGGTGTCCCGTGACTTTTCCCTTAGCCAGTCGATGGTGTGGAAGTCCTCGTATGTCCCCACGTCGGGGAATGGCTCGTCTAGGAAATCCATCAGGTTCCCAGAGCCGCTCATCGCCCCCGCATTGAGCATGCTAGTCACACCTGGGAGAGACAAGCTGCAGTCAGAAGTGGGAGCGACCCCTGCACGGGCCCGCAGGAGCCCCCACGTGCCCCACTTCCCGGCCTGCAGCGTGGGCTTGTCCGCTGCAATGACATGGGGGTGTACAGTCCGCCTTAGTCAGCCCGCGCCGCTGTCACCAACATGCCACAGGCTGGCTGGCTTATCAGAAACAGATGTATTGGTCACAGTTCCGGAGACTACGAAGTCCACGATCCGGGCACTGGCAGATTCGGGGAGCAGTGAGAACCTGCTTCCTGCTCCACAGACGGCCCCTTCCCACTGTGTCCACGTGGGGGCTCTCTGGGATGAAGCCCACTCCCCAGCGTGACAGCATTCGATGGTGGGCCTCTGGGACGTGACGTGCTCGTGAGCACGGAGTCCTCAGGAATGGGACCAGGGCCCTCAGAAAGGCGCCCCGGGAGCTCCCCGCCGCGTCCCTAGCGGCTAACTCGAGATCCAGAAGCGGCTCGGCGCGGGGCCCGCGCCCCAGAACTCGGGCACATTTCTGTATCTGACGACTCGGCCCCGACCTGATGAAACCGGGTTTCCATCCACTTCAAAAGTCGCTATGGGCACCGTGCGGTCATCACCTTACAAGCAGTAAGGTGGCCACCGTGACTGATTTATTGGCCATCTGCACGACTCAGCTGCTTTCAAACTTTCCGTTTGAGATGTGAGCCATGCCAAGCTGAACACCACACCCGCGGATGAGTGCCCGGGGGAGAATCGTGTTGCCCAAGTAAGTAGCAACCAGTAATAAAGGGAAGGAGCACACTTAGAAAGCGAGGATTCCATTCTCATTTCTTCAAAAAAAAAAAGAGGGTAATAGTCTCATATGATGTGTGGTCAAGAAAACCTATGGTAGGAAAAATGAGACGGCAAGCTGTTGACCCGCAAGGGGGAGCCCTGTGACAAGACCCAGTCAGCAGACAGACGAAACGCAGAGCCTTGGACATTCTATTACGAAGAGAGTTCACAGTACCCGAAACGTCACCAAATCTCTAGGCAAGCAATAGCTCCAGGCACGAATGGGGGAAAGCAACGGTCACTCTGGCCTTTGTATGCTCGGGGACTGCCAATCCCAGAATGGCCTCTAGAAGATGAATGAGCGCACAAAATCCCCCGGGTCAGGATGCAGGACAGCTTCTAAGTATGGTCAAGGCTTGAATGAATGTAAAGGATCACCCACGCCAAGCTACTAAGAGCGATGAGCGTGTCTGACCACAAACGCCAGGCCCATGCCCACAGCTTGCAGCCTGCCTGTCCCCTGTCTGGGAAGCTCCCTTCACCGTCCCGAGTGCTGCACTGTGTCACCCTGCCTGTGGAATGGGGAGTGTGCATTCACACACACACACACACACACGCCGTGAGAGGGGGTTTCCTCCTTGGCAAGCCAGAAGCATGAAAACCTGAGTCTCTGTCTGGCATTTTATATCTTTTCCTGAATACATCTCCAAGTGCTTCCATTAGACTATTGTCTTTTGTTCCAATAAACTGCATCTGTTCAAAGTGGCAAGGCCACTAGACGAGAAACGTGACGCGTCTCATCTGGCTGTGTGACATCAGCTGCCTCGCTGACCCTCAGCGGCCTCCTCCTCTTAGAAACTCAAGTCCTCGGGCGGACTGTTTTCAGGGACTTTCCACCCTCAGCACAGGGCACAGACACTGACGCTGGGTGGCAGCGCGTTTCACCCTGTCCAGTAACCCGAACTGCCTCTGCTGAAGACACGGCTTAAGTCGGTGCGGCTTTCCAGGAATGCCACAGCCATCGTCACCGCCAGGTGCCTGTATCAGGCATTCCAAAGCGAAAAGCGCGTCATCAACACGCTTCACTGTCGATGAAAGTAACGTTTTGTGCTCATCTGTGTGGAAATCTCTCACCTTCAAAAGCCATCTCGCAGTGACCCGGCCCTGCCGACAGGCCACCCGCGTGGCACCAGTCGCTGCTACAAGATCCCAGCTTCTCTCCCCTCAGACCGAAGGTAACCAGACGTCAGGGAAATGAGGCTCAGGTTGGGTGCAGCCACAGGGCGAGTCCGGGAAGCGCGTCGTCTAGAAGCCTTCAGTCGGCCCTGGTTTTTGTTGACCTACAGTTTTAGTGACCGGAAGTAGGAAATCTAACGTACCCCGCTTTGCTACCTTCCAGAACCTGCTCTGAGCTACTGAAGCAGCCAGATTGGGGGGGCAGCTCTGGCTTACCTGCTGGAGAAGTCAGGCCTTCGCCCATCCACCCTCAAGTCACCTGCACTTGGCAGAGCCGCAGGAGACGACAGGCAGAGTGGCTGTGGCCTTGGGACCTGGTCCTTGTAGCTTGTACAGACGTTTGGGTGGCTGCAGCAGCAAGCTTTTCATTTCAAGCCTTTTTTTTAGCTATATTCCCACACTAGAAAATTCCCCTTTCATACATTCACAAGGTTGTACAACCGTTGTCGCTCCCCAGTTGCAGGACATTCTTGCCCCCCTAAAAGTAAGCCCGCACCCACAGCAGTCAGTCCCTGGTCGATGGCTTCCACCCTCTGGAGATCTGGTCGAAATGGACTCACACGAGATGTGGCCCTCTGCGCCTGGCTTCCCCGACTCCTTATAATGCCTTCAAGGTTCAGCCATGTGGGAGCATGTCACTAATTCCTTCCTTGTCGTGCTGAATACTACTCCACTGTGTGCACAGACCACCTGTTGTTTGTCCGTCACCGGTGGATGGACATTCGGGGTGTTTCCGCTTCGGGGCTATTATGTGCACATGCTTTCAAGTCTCTTAGGCCTAGGAGCACAGTGGCTGGGTCATATGGTGACCCTATGTGTCACATTGTGAAGAGCTGCCAGACGGAAACCATTTGTCTTAAGCAAGCTTTGTATTCAAGAAAACATCTCTCCACAAAAATCCTAAGTGTATTGTTCCTCCACAGATTTTCATGAAGAGAATTCGCCCACATAACCAGGACCCCAATCAAGGAACAGAAGGTGACCAGCCCCCCGAAACCCTCTCATGGCCCCTTCCAGGCCCTAGCCCACCCCTAAAGGTAAACACTACCTGACCTTCACACCACCGACTACTTTTGCCTGTTTCTGAACTTTACATACATGCAATCTTGTTCCCAGCTTTTGTTCTATATTATTCTGTCAGATCTCTACGTTGTTGAGTGTAGTTGTCGTTGATCATGCTCTTTGCTCTATGACAGCAAGCTTTATCTGTTAAGGACCACCCAACTTTCCCACTGTCACACGAAAGCAGCCAGAGACAATCTACAAATTCATGACTGAGGCTGTGTTTCAATAAAACTTGATGTATGCACAGTGACAGTGGAATTTCATAAAATTTTGATTTCTCACAAAATATAATTCTTTCAGGTTTCTCCCAATCATTAAAAAATGTAAAAACCATTCTTAGCTGGAGAGTCAGACAGAACCAGGCAGGGAGCTCCATCTGACCCACAAAAGGATATACTTTGCCAGCTTCTGTGCATCGCATTGGATTGTGGGAACAAGCCCCAAGGCAGATTCTACTATGGATGGGCATTGGGGTACTGTCCTACTGGGAGCCATGAGACATCACTGTGCCTGCTTTACACCCAACCGTAGCCGGTGAGGAAGACCTTCCAGCTGCCCCTCCTCTCTCAGCCCAGCAGCACCAGGTGCCACGTTCCTCTCCTGAATCGGACCATGTCGTCATAGCTGCCAACTTGCTCTACTAGCTGATCCCCAGGTGACATGGGCAGACGAACCAGAAAGTCATAACTCACATTAAAAGGATAAAAAGTCTCCAATCAACAAGGAAGCCTACTCACCACGGAGGTAAGTACCAATGACTCCTATGGCAGCGCTTCCGACAAGCTGTCCTCACCACCTTTCCCCTTCCTGTCGCCGCAGAGTAACTTCCCTGACATTCAGGGCTTGGCTAATATTTCCTGTAAAGGGCCTGTTTTCAGCTTTGCGGGCCACACAGGCTCTGTCACGCTCAGCCACTGTACCATAAAGCAACCCTAGACAACGTGTAAGTACAGGCATGTGGCTGTGTGCCCCTGCTGTGTCCCATAAGCACTTATTGGGCATCTGTGACCTGCCAGGGGTCTGTCTGAGGGACCAGAGCTACCAGCAGGCCTAACACCATCACCCACCAAAAGAAGCCAGCAAAGAACGCATCGTGGTCCCCTGGGAAAAGTACAAAGCTAAGCGAGCACCGCTGTTCCTCACAAGACTCTGGACAGGAAGGATGCAACTCTGGAAATGCAACTAAAGGGCCTCACAAGCAATGCTTCACCCTGGAAGCACACACGCACGTGCGCATCTGCACACACACACTGAGGTTTGTATGTTATCCTACAATCAGAAAAGTTTCTCCAACTAATTACCTATCCTAATGTTTCGAGATTCCAGATGCCCTTGGTTCGTTAATAAAAATTATGACTCCACCATAACTCTACCACACTGTTCAAGGCCAACAGAGCTACAGGTCACCCATATATCACAAGATACCGTGAAAGGCGGAGGACATGGGAGGACAGGATTTGAAAGCACAGACTTCAAAGCCAGATCTTGCTTAGATGGCAGCTAAAAGAAAACACTCCCCCCAAAACCTTCATTTCTTAGATTTTCCAGAAGTTCCAACAGCTAATCACAAACATCCTTTACAGCAAGCTTATCCAACCCGCAGCCTATGGGCCACATGGGGCCCAGGACGGCTCTGAGTGTGGCCCAACACAAATCCATAAACCTTCTGAAAACATGATGACATTTTTTGGCAATTTGTTTGAACTCCCGAGTTATCGTGTGAGTATATTTTCTGTGTGGCCCAAAACAATTCTTCTTCCCATGTGACCCAGGGAAGCCAAAAGGTTGGACACCCCTGCTTTATGGACTCCTTTTTCTTGCAGCCAATGTGGGTTTTACACTGAGCCCAGGGGCTGATGGCCGCTGACCGCCGGTTCCTTGGTGCTGTCACAGCAACTTCTCAAGGTTGGTCCTGGTGTTAGATGGGTGTCATTGCACCACATGGGCACCAGAGGGCGCAGTGCAAGCACCCCTTCTGCCTGGAGCACCCTGGAGCGGCTAAGAAACACAGGCCGGACTGCCTCCTCATTTCTTCATCTGCTCCAACATGTAACTCTCGCCTCCATCGAAAAGAAAACTCCTGCACCCTTCAATGGCTTCTCTTCTATATCCACCCTCTGATTCAAGAGCTTCCCAAAACGTGCTGGGAACCGATGAGTCTTAAACACAGCAAGGCCGCCACATCAGAATACACAGTGCGGTTCCACCTAGATGCAGTCAGATACGGGATTGCACGGATCGGGTGCGGACACGAGGTTTCTTTGACAATCCATGAAGCCACACATGCAGGTGTCACGCACTCTGGGGGATGGTCACTGTACTTTGCAATTTTAAGAAGTGTTTAAAGGGGTGGCCTGCCCATCAGGGCACGCACATTCCTAGGCCCGCATTTTCGGTGGTGGCTTTGGCCTGAGGCCATCCATCCCTTCTCCTGTCAGCAGTGCCGTTTGTCGTCGGAGCACCAGCCCTTCTGCACGGTTGAGGTTCTGGCAGGGGGACTATGCTGGGAAGAAATGCTCTGCTTAGATGGGCGGGAACTTCGGGCTGTCTAAAAACACTTTCTTTGAGGCACACTGTTGTGCACGGTCGGTGGTGGTTTTTTGTTTCTTTCAAGAAGAGTGGGATGCTCTGAAATAGGCCTCTGATAGCAACATGGAAGGTGGCCTAGAGGGGGAGAACTTGACGATGACATGAAAACACTAAGGCTGACAGTGGGGCATTTGGGGAGGGAGTGAAAGCAACTGGGCCCTGTGCTCAGGGGCGGGCCCTGCGTGCTCTCAGGGGTGGGCCCTGCGTGCTCTCAGGGGCGGGCCCTGCGCGCTCTCAGGGGTGGGACCTGCGTGCTCTCAGGGGTGGGACCTGCGTGCTCTCAGGGGTGGGCCCTGCGCGCTCTCAGGGGTGGGACCTGCGTGCTCTCAGGGGTGGGACCTGCGTGCTCTCAGGGGTGGGCCTTGTGTAAGGTGACCAGATTTTAACATTGGTAAAGTGGGACGCCATTGACCGGGGGGGTGGGGGGGGGGGGGTTCTTGATTAAAAATTTGGTCTATCTCCCGCCGTTCCCTAGCTTGTCGTGCATTCTTTCCAAACATTGGGACTTTTTTAAAACACCGTGGGACGAGGGACAAATTATTAAAAATTGGGACTGTCCCGCCAAAAGCGGGACATCTGGTCACCCTAGCTCAGGTGTGGGTGCATCATCACCCTATTTTACAGGTGGGCAGACCCACAGCAGCAAGCTCCAAGCACAAGAATTGGTTGTGAGGGTGAGCATGGGACCCACGCAAGGCCACACAGGCACAACAGGGAAAAGGACGTCTGTCTTTGCAGAGGTGACTAGCCTGGGAGCCACCGTCTGTATCAAGTGTCCATAGCATGGGCAAGAAAGCCAGGTGGCAGAGAACAACAATGATAAATAGGCCAGTGGCTCCCAACAGGGGCCATGCTGCCTGCAGAGGACATTGGGTAATGTCTGGAGAGAGAATGTTCGTCACATATGACAGGAGTGCTACTGGCATCTCATGGGTGGGGACCAGGGATGCTGCTCATGCTCCTATAGGTCCCAGGACGGCCCCCCACAAAGGATTACCCAGCCCCCCAGGCCATCAGCGCTGCGGTGGAGAGTCCGCTTCCTTCTGGGAGCCTGGAATTTAGACATGAGGCAGGCAGAGGGTGCCAACTGGACCAGCTACCAGTCTAGATCATGGGCTGAGACTCAGGCAAGCTGCCCTGGTGGACAGCACTTCACATCACGGCAGGAGTTCGGCATACCCTGTGGGACTCCCCTGGACGAGGACTCCGGGAAGCTTGTCCCGGGAAGCTTGTCCCGGCCACCTCGCCACGGCCCCATGCACCTTGTCCTGTGCTGACTTTGCTTCTAGCCTTTCACTCTAATCATCTGAGCCCTGAAGACAACTCAACGACAAGTGCCAGGCGTCCTCCTGGTGAGCATGCTGGTGATCTCGGGGACCCGTGACACACCAAGAGCCACCTCCTAGACTCCAAAGCGTGCAGGTGAGCTCATTGCCCCTGGGGTGAGCTGCGGTAACAGCTCGGCCTCTGATGACGGCCTGCCTTCCCAGGAGTCCCCGCGCCTGCACACAACCCTCCTTGCACTAGACTTGTCCCCTCGGGGCCTTCCTTTGAGACGACCCAAGTGAAGGCAGCACCCCGTGCGCTTTCTAGTTCGTCACCCAGGGGTGACCTGGGTCGTGTGAAAGCCATGTGTGATGTTTACGGCCCTGTACTGATGGGCAACATCATTCGGACCCAGGGCCAAGCGGGGAGTGACTAGAAGCCACACCCAAAGCCTGAGCCGTGAGAGAGAGAAATGGGTGCGTTGTACTAGCAAACGGAGGGCTTTCCATCCACGTGTAAGATTTCAGGGGGAAACCCGGATGCACTCCCCTGGCGGATGAAGAGCCTGGTGGCAGCTAAATGCCGTGGACATCGCTACGCGACACGCTCGAGAATGTGTCCGAGAAAGAAGCGCGTGCGCATGGTACACGGGACAGAAGGAAGACGGGCCAGCCTGCCGTCAGCACGGAGGCCGCCGCTGCCTTCCCGCCCTGCCGCTGCCACGCGCCGGGCCCCGCCTTGTCACTTGTGGCCGGGTCCCTCTGCAGGGCACGACGTGCTGTCCGCTCCTAGGCTTGTGCATTTTTTGTAAATAACTGTTATACTTTTGAATTCATACAACATGGTACTCACTTCAGGTGTGTAGCATAGCGGCTGGCCATTTATCTAACTTACGCAGGGGTCCCCCAATCAGCCTGGCACGTAGCTGGCACCATACGTAGTTTTGTTCTTGACTCAACTGCCTCGGCTGCACTTTACATCCCGTGACTGTTTTGTCACTACCCACTTCCCCTCTCAGCCACCCCCCGTCCCCTCCCACCCGGCACCCATGCGTGCGGGCTCTGAAGCTCCGAGTCCGTTTCTGTTTCGTCTGTTCACCTGAGTCCCCCATGAAGAGCGCCGGGCTGACCACGTAAAGGCAGGCCGGTGAGCAGCCCGATGCCGGACCCGGGGGCGGACTCTGAACCTGTCTGCACGACTCAGACACAAGCTGACAGCGCCTTCCACGGCCTCACCAGGCCAAGCCGTCTTCGCTGCTGTTCTCCACATGGAGGAGGTGACAGGCACGCTGCACAACCCCCTCAAGAACTTCCTGTGAAATACATCGGGATTAGCTGACCAGAACACATACTACAGGGCATCTGTCCTGCACGAAGCTGTCAGACTACAATCCCACAGATCCAAGAAGCTCCACAAACCCAGCACCAAAAAAAGAAACAAAGAAAAAAACACCACCAAGGCATACTGTAATCCGATTGTGACCACCAATGGGGGTTGGGGGAGGATATATTAAAAGTAGGGAGAGAAAAAAAGACACCAATTATTCAACTGAAGTGCCCGTGAAATATTTTCTTTCTCTTTTAAAAATACCTGTCCTACTATTGCTTCCAACAATGATCTCCCACCAAAATAATTCGGGTCAAAATCCTGAGCCCCCTGACAAAGCAAAGGCACTGGGGTTGGCAAGCCACCGTGCAGTGGGCAGAGGCCTGGCACGTTTCACCGGTGTAGGAGGAAAAGGGGACACGCTCACATCAAACACCGCACCCCACATTTGCAATGCTGGGTGCTTGGAGGGACGGCCACACGTGCAAACCCCATTGGTATTTGGGGGCTATTGTACCAAAGTCTGCAAACCACGAAGATGGACTCCGGGATATGACTCTTCATAAAATGAAAGCAGCTGTCCATCCACTTAAAATCAATACGCTCAAACTCATCACCCATACGCCCTAACTTCTCATCAGTATGCCCAAACCCCAGAGGAAGGGCACGCCGGGAACGAACAGCGACGGGGCTCCAGAAGGGCGACAGGGAGGCGGCCCCAGCCTGGGAGCTGGCCCTGGAAGCCACCAGCACTGGGCCGCCCCCCCCAGGAGGCCCTGGGCTCTTCCCAGTTGTCTCCACTACCCTGTGCTGCGGAACAAGTTACCCCCGAGTTCAGCGCCTGTAAATCAACGTGTCTGATCCCACGGTTTCTGTGGGTCGGGAATTCAGGAGCAGCTTGGTTGGGTCTTTTTGACTCGACATCTCTCGGGAGGTTGTGCTTCAACTATCAGCGTGGCTATGGTCACCAGAAGGCTTGATGGGGGCAGGAGGACCCACTTCCAAGGTGGCTCCCAGATATGGTTGGCAAGGTCGCTGCTGGCTGTTGGAGGGAGGCCCCAGTTCTGCTCCATCCTGAATCTCCAGAGAACTGACCGAGTGTTCTTAGGACACGGCAGGTGACTTCCTCCAGAGCAAGTGATCCAAGGAGCAAGGTGGAAGCGGTGGCGTCTCTTGTGACCTAGCTTTGGAAGTCATACACTGTCACATCTAGCATATCCCACTGGTGGCACAGGTCAGCCTTGAGTGATCAGCATGGGAGGGGACTACAGGTGGGCATGAATACCAGGAGGCAGGGTCATCAGGGTCTATCTTGGAGGCTGGCTCCCATACCAGTCAAAGCTTTTGGGGGGAAGCCGGGAGGGCTCAGCAGGTTAAGCACTTGCTTTGCAGCCCTGGGGACTGAGGATCGAATCCCAGCCCCGACCCGTGCGAACCCATGTGCTGAACTGGGGTGTGCTTCCCATGCGGGAGGCCCCCAGTTCAGTTCTCACCCCCTTGGTCTGTCCCTTGGCTCAAGAGGGCATGAATCCCGTGCGGGAGGCCCCCAGCCCAGTTCCCGCCTTGTGCGGCCTCTGCCCACGTGTGTGGAACGAAACCATGTTGAAAACGGATGACGTGCCACTATGGAGACGGCTCTGGGCCCTCCCCCTTCTCTCTCTCTCTCTGTCAAAAGTAATAAAATAAATCTTTACAAGAACACTATGAATTTTGAGGGGCATTTCAGCCCAGAACAGCTGCTAAGTACAGTGCTAGTGGAAAACGCAGCCCTGTGTCTGGCTCTCCAGGGGCCTCTTCAGACCAGCCTCCCCCCCTCCGACCATTTTCCTCCACAACCATCTATTTTCCGCTTCGGGGGGGCACAGCCCGTCATGGATAAATAAAACTCAAAGACACACTCGTGACTAGCAAGCTGGGTCAGGCTCAACGCCGGGGATCACCCCACAAGCCTCCCTCCCGGGGTCGCCAGAGCCGGGCCATGGAGGCACACGGCCGCGGGGTGGCTGCACCGAGTCCCGCGGGGCTGGTGAGGCCAGGCTGCCATGTCGCTCCGTCCGCAGGTTCGGGGCACAGGGGCGCGGGTGGAAAGCATGACTGAGCTACGAGGCAAAGCACCTCGTCCGTGAGGGCGGCGCTCCTGACTTCTAGGCACACAGCCCGCCGGGGCCAGGGCAGGGGCAGCGCTCCACGCTCAGCCACCCGAAGCCAGAACGGAGACGGACACCCAGAGGCCGGGGGGCACCGCCAGCCCGGAGACGCCCGCGGTAAAAAGCACTGGGGGACCACAGTTAGGAGCTAGGAGCTCCCGGCCACCAGCCCCGGGCAGGAAGCGGAGTGCAGCCCGATCCCAAAGCTGCTGCTGACGGGGGACCAGGACTCTCCCCCGAGGGACTTCTGTCACCCCCAGCAGGGAAGGCTCTGCTCTCGGGCTCTCACCCATTCAGCTGATGGCTGAGCTCCCAGGAACTGCACACAGACCCGCGCCTCGTGAGCCAAGCAGCAGGGAAACAGGGCCAGGAGGGAGGAAATACGAGAGGGATGGTGGCCTATGCCCAGCAGGGGCCGGGACAGCGGGGCTCAGGTGACAGCAGATGGGCTGGGCATGGCCTGGGCCTCCAGGCACCGAGAAGAGCCAGCTCACAGACCCAGTGACAGAGTGCGGTGGGCTCGGGAGGCCGCCAGAAAGCTGTGCCAAGAACCCCGGCCACCGAACCGCAGCCTCGTGTCCCAGGTGACGTCATCTACAACAGGCCAGCCCGAAGGAGCCCGTCCTAGTGTCACATGTGGAACGCACGTGCAGGCTCCTCTGCTGTCCCTGCGACTGCTGGCAGCGCGGGAGTTACACGTGCCCAAGTCCACCGCCCATGCCCCTTTGACAGGCAGGCGCGCAGGTGCCGAGTACAACACTGGTGCCACGTGCGGTACCAGCAGTGAGAAGGCCCCTGCCCCAGAGCGAGAAGAAAAACAAAACTTCTGCAGAGGTGGCCCCAGACCTGAGTGCTCCCAGCTCTGTCACTACAGGTCACATGACCTTGGGCAAGTCACCTTGGGCAAGTCACCTGACTTCTCTAGACATCTCTTCCTCATATGTAAAATAGAAGGGTTGCTTTGACATTGAAGCTGGCTTCCAACTTCTAAACTCTGTGCATTAATTAATCAAAGAGGCTCAGTCCCTCTTCAGCATTTTTGCATGCATACGACACCATTAGCGTTGATTACAAAGCTTCAGTCATCCGTGTCCCTCAATAGAGGACTAATAAACCACAGTGCCAGGGAACACACTGTAAAATGACCTCCACACAAGGGCGCTGGGAGCTCAGCTTAAAGTGCTCCCACTGGGCCTCACCCAAGACCTCCTCCATGAGCATCGCCCACACGCCCAAGAGCCTGCACGACTTTTCCATCTACCTCGTATCATGAACACTTTCAAGCACACACAACATTATCCAGCCGAGCCCAGGGAAGAACACCAATCAGATTCATTCAGTCTCCAGTTACCTGAGCCATTTACAAGTAAATGGTTGATCGAGAGCCGTGGTTCTCAAAGTGTGATCTGGGGACACCCAAGGGGTCCCTAAGACCCCTTAGAGCAGGGGTGTCCAATCTTGTGGCTTCCCTGGGCCACACTGGAAGAATTGTCTTGGGCCACACATAAAATTCACTAGCACTAACTATACCTGATGAGCCAAAAAAAATTCACAAAGAAATGTCATAATGTCTTAAGAAAGTTGACGAATTTGTATTGGGCCACATGGGGTCCGTAGGCCATGGGGTTAGACAAGCTTGTGTGATTACAGGGTTCTATCCTGTCAAAAATATTTTTATGATCATCTTCAATTATTCCCCCTTTTCCATTTTCCTTCTCTTGTGAGTGTCCAGTGCAATTTTCTAGAGGCCACCTGACATGTGAGAGTGTAATAGATTGAATGTAGAAGCAGGTAGGAGAATCCATCTGTCCTCTATCCTGCCATACATTGTCAAGAGATCTCCAAAAATGTTTCTAAAAATCTAAGTAATGAATTGCTAGCATGATGCTTCATGCCAGAACATGGCAGCCTGCCTCTGCAAAAATTAAGAATCTTCTACATACATGCATGTGCACCCACTGCTGTGTAGCAAAGCACCCCAAAACATGCCAGCAGGAAACAAACACGTCTGATCTCTGTTCGTGTCTGGAATTCAGGAGTGGCCTAGTTGGGTGTCAACCACACCACAAGATTATCACGTCTCATAAAGTGAACAGTGGTTTCCTCATATCAGCGAGCAGGCAGTCATAAAAATAACCCAAATGCCCATTATAGTTTTTTCGGGACAGCAGCCAAGCAAGGGCTACAAGGTACATTTGTTATTGTCGTGGACTGAATCAGTCTCTGCAAATTTGTGTGCTGCAATCCTAACCCCCAATGGGATGGTATAAGCAGGTGGGACTTTTGGGAGGGGGTCCAGTCATGAAGGAGGCCTCATGAGTGTGACTAGTGTCCTTAAACTAAGAGGCCAGGGAGCCAGCTCACGCTTCCTGCCACATGAGAACATGTGGAGAAGTCTGCCCTCGCCCAAGCATCTTGTCCTCCTGCCCCGGGGGCTAGTGCCCCACCGCATCCTGAGTCCTGCCCACAATGCCTCTGCACAGCACTGTCTGTCCCACTTTGGCCGACAAGGAAAGGGACTCTGATGTTAGCTACCCCAGGCGGTGACAGCCTCCAGTCTGCCACACATGCTGACCTCATGCCTGGCGTCTCCCTCTTCCCCTGATGACTGGCACACACACAGGCCTCCCTTCTGGACAGAAGCTGTTCCTGGAGCCCCCGGCACAGAAAGACTCCCCATTGTCCTTCACAATGTAGACGACACTGCGGAAGGCCATCAGCTCTCTGGCCCAGGGCTGAGCAGCAGACACATCATAGCAAAAGGAATGCTAGAATACTGGGACCAGGACATTAAAGAGACCCTCTATGTCAGCAGCTCTCAACCAGCCAATGGGGCCTCTCCCCAGGGGACATGTGGCAGTGTCTGGAGACACTTCTGAGTCACAACTTGAAGAGAAGGGCAGGGCTACTACTGGCATCTAGTGGGTGGAGAGCAGGGATGCTGCCAGACGTCCCACAATGCACAGGGCGCCCAGCCACAGAATGACCCAGCCCCCAAGTTCCTAGTGCCAACACGGAGAAACCCTGCTGCAAATTTCTTTGTGACATTAAGTATGAGAAAACTGAGGCCTAGAGACACCGAGTGACTTCTCCAAGGTTACAGAGCCCCAAAGCCAGGGCTGGAATGCAGGACTCAACTGCATGTCTAGCATCTGCTCTGCTCGGGTGGGGTCTTGCTTCCTCTAGCCAACCTGAAGCAAATGAAGAGAGCAGCAGTAAGGACATTACGGAACGACTGCAGCAAGGCGTGTGACATCGGAAGCCATGCCTTCTTCAAGGAGCAACGAAAGTGCCACTGCTCTGCAGGTCCCCCAACAGTTGTGGCTCCAATACAGTTCCCTGGCGCCCCAGCTGCCAGAGGGCTCCCGGCTGACACGGAAGAATGGCACCTTCTCCACCCACGGCTGCCCACACCTGCCCCAGCCTCACGTTGCTTTTGAACCACAGTAAGGAATGTAAATACAGGCCGGAGCGCTGAAGAGTTCATTAACATCCCACCCAACCCAAAAGCCATCTGACGCCCCCCCCCACACACACACACACACCTGCCACTGAATCATGCAGCCGCTTCTTTCGCCAAGCTGCTTACTCAGCAAGGGAATTCCAAAGGCCACTGGGAGTTCCCGGGGTTGGGTGTTTACCCCCCCCCCCCCCGCACCTGTTCTCCAGGCCATTTTGTTCTTCAAGAGCCCATTCGCTCTCTCTCTCTCACTCACATGTCACCTTTAGAGGCTGCAGGTTATTTTATTCCACTGGATGCTGTTATTTTTAGCCCTCCTTAAAACACCCGGAGGGGGGAAATGCATTTACAAGGCATCCCCTTCAAAGGCAAAACTATTCCAATGGCACACGTAGCTCTTTAAACGGCTCACCGAGAAGTTTCCATCCTGTTGAAAGCAAAGCGCCCTTTGCTCTAAAAGAAACCAGGCTCGGCAGGGGGGCCACACCCGGCAGGAGATTTCGTGAATGGGCCATTCTTTCAGCGTAATGACAGCTGGAAACAGTTGACCGTGATCTTGGACACGACCTTCGCTCTCCCTCTAATTCAGGTGCTGGTGATCATTCCAGCTGTCTTGCCCCCCTGAGCAAGAGGCCATGCCTTCCGGTCTGGCCCCTGTGCACTTTCCCGGGATGGGCAATGCCAAGACCCAAGTCACGCGCCCCCCCGCCCCCGCCTGCGGTGGGCAGCACCCGCAGCAGCCGGACCCCCCACTTTGGCTTTCTGGGAGGCTGCCAGGCTGCAGGCCCGCTGAGTCAGCGCCTCGCGCCCCTTACCTGCAGCGCCGCACGGTGCAGCCCCGACGCCCACCTGCCCAGCATCCTAGAGCATCCTTCCCTCGGCGCGACGGCTGCGAGCGCGGTGACGTCACCGGGGGCGGGCCCTTCGCCGCCACGTGACTCCTCCGGGACCAGCGCCGGAGGTGGCAGGCGCGGGGGGCGGGGGTCCCTGGAAGGGCCTGGAGGTGAGAAGCAAGTGGCGGGCCGGGAAGCCCCGCTCCAGCGTCGTTTGTGGGCGGTTTGCTTGCTGTGCTGGCCGGGCCTTGCCCTGCTAGGGAAACAAGCAGCACAATGATTACAGGCCCCGGGCATGTCAGCCTTCCAAGAGAGCTAGCACTTTAGGGCCTGAGGAATGAAAGGAAAGAATTTCGCGTTTTACTTGTTAAAGGCTTTATCAAATGCAATGGAGAAATAAATACATTTTCTGCAAATCAAATGGACAGGTCAAATATAGAATGCATGCACATACTTGTATAGGGGGTCAGTGTTTCCAATCGTATAAGAGCTATGACATCAAATACCTCCATTTGATGCATACTCGGTATGGAATATTATACTAACTGTACTAATGGGTAACGCTTTTACTTACTCTCAATAGCTACATTCCAGTATAACCTGTATTTGCCAAAGGAAAAAATAATGACCACATGTTTATACTACGTACTTAAACATTTGATTATTTAAAATAAAGCACATTGCATTAGCATGGTCGTGTCTGTTTTCTTAAATCCTCTCGGAAGGAACTTGATCTCTCCGGCAGCTGATAGAGTGAATTCACAGTAACTCATGATTTACGTTTTCTAATTTTTATCACACTGCAGAAGTGAGTCATTTTACTATTCCAGAGAATATGTACAATGTCAACATTGCTCTTTCACAATGGACAAACACAGCCTTGCCTAGAAAGCCTTAGAAAACTCCAACTGTGATCATTTCATAAATTTGAAATGTCATATTTAAAATTGAAGCAGTGAACATACCAACTTTTCTTGCCAAACCACATAAACGTTTTTGCAATGTGAAAGGACAAAAGCAGGAACTGTTTTTATTTGTCTGCCAGTTGCGTATAGATTAGTTTCCTTCCACTTGAATTTGAATCAGAATTTTAACATTGCCTTCCCTCATGCCCGAAATAGACGTGAAATAGATTGTTTCACAAGTTGACCAGTCTTACTTACTTGCTATTTGTTCCAGCTTTCATGTCCTTCTCTATTTAACCCGGGTTATTTTACTACCATTCCCTCCGGATTGACAAAATTTCTGTTCAGAGGTCAGTCTCTAATATGGGGGTAAATATGGCTCTTGCCTCTCACAGCCATCGATTCGTTTCCACAGCCGATTTTTAAAAATCAACGAAGTGGCCTTGTGATTTTCTAGGTCATTCATCTCAAGTTTGTGATAAGCAACTTACCTTTTGCTTTCAGATTCCTAAGATACAGAGTTAAAATGCTACCGAAAGCTCCTGCTTCTGTGGGTTCAGGCTCTGATGGAGACGGAAACTGACAAGTTCATTTCCCTGCCAGGGGTGACTGTGGATTTCAGCCACAGGCGCTCAGACCTCCCCCACCCCGCCCCCGGCCAGCCTAGCGTCACGTGCTCTGCCCAGCCACTCAGCCGGGCCCAGCTCTGGAGGCTCGCCCTGCCAATCTCCTCCTGTCCAGAGAAAGCCCAGCGTCCCTAACGCTGGACGCCTGGGCTTCACAGCCTACTGTGACAGGAGTTCCAAGAATCAAGGGGGAGGGAGTCCTATAAATGCCCTCCTGCGGTCTGAAGTGCCTTGCTCCGGTTCCAGCCTGGCAGAAATGTCTAGAGGCACCTTCCTCATTGTGGGGAGACTGTTTTCTTTTCTTTCTTTCTGTCTTTTCTTTTTTTATTTTTGTTTTCCACCAGTATATTAGTTTCACCTCTTTTCAAGGGGATTGCTCAAGTGTAAAAAACATTACAACCAACAGACAATTCAGAAAAGGCCTAAGACTGGGCCATGCAGTTTTCAACAGGATGAGATAACTCTTCCAACACCTTCTACTCCGACTCATGACACTTGTCATTGTGACAAAGATTTATTTTTTTTTTAATGTAACCACCCATGAGAATGTAAATTGAACAATCTTCCTGGTGAGCTGGTTAGCAATTCCTACCAGAAGCCTTACGAGTGTGTGCAGAGGTGGAAGAACACCACGGGCCAGATAGCTGTTGGTATCACTTCTCCAGGAATTCTTCCTGGGGAGGGGGAGGAGAGAATGGAAGGAAGTGCAAAGAATCACCTCAGGAAAGTTTGCTGCGGTATTATTTATGATCTCAAAGACCCAGCAGCAAGTTAATCTCCAAAAACAGAGGTTGGTTTAAAGTATAAGACATCTGCTCAATGGGTAACTTAAAATTAGCATGCTAGGAGTTTTGGACATGAAAATACCTTCACAGTGTATTAAATGAGGAAAAGCAGCTCCAAAGCATTCCATGCTGAACAACCCTTCTAGTTGTAGGTGTGATATATTTCTATCTACACAAAACCCGTTATATATGAACACAAAACAATTAGAAAATAAATTCCCTAGCGTGTCAACCCTGGTATTTCACTGGTTAGTAGGAGCAGGGGTGTTTTACATGTTTCTTCTTTTTAGTTTAGCTGCGTTTTCTAACTTTTCTACAATTAGCGTGTATTGCTTTTGTAAGAAATAGTTACTGTTGCTTGTTTTCTTCAAAGCACCACAGTAGACATGATCATGGAATAAACATTTTGGCTACTTTTGAATGCAGAATTCATTCCTCGAACACTCTCAAATCAGAACCGTAAAGCCCCAAGAGAACAATTTCTAGCCATCCTAAATTGCTCTGCTCATAAAAATCTTGAGGAAAAAAGGTGCCAGCCAGGCCTGGTGTTAATGTGGCATCACCTGTAGGTCCGGGCTCAATTTCTCTTCTGTTTAAATACATGTCTTCTTGTTCTGCCCTGTGGAGATAGAAAGATTGCTGTTAGCATCCTGCATGGAGAGATTCTTCAAATACTTACAGAATAGACTTTGAGCTTTTGATGCCATACTGGCATCTTCTAGTTCTTCACAGATTTCTACTTTTTATCTCTTTCAATCTTTTCATCTTTTTCCTCTGGATTATAGGCTTCTGGGACATTTGTCCCCAATAGATGGAGACATTTTTGGCTGCCACACTGGGGAGTTAGGGGACACTACTGACATCTAGTGGGTTAGCCGGTTCCAGGCCAGGTTCTCGATAGTGCTGAGGTGGAGAGGCCCGGTTTAGAATTACTTATAAAGTCTATGGCATGCCCAGAATGTGCCATGGCCCAGCCATTTTTAAGAGTTCATCATTGTATAATGTGCTGGAACTTCTACTCATTAGCAACCCTTCACACGTAATACTTCCGGCACAAGGGAAGTATCATTGCACTGTTTCCCAATCGACGCACAGGAAACAGCCGAGGGTGGTTATCTGGGGAGAAGCCTGGGGCTTGGTGCGGAGGTGGAAGGGAAATTTTCATAGGTGAGGAAACACAGTACATAGTAAAAGCCACTTTCCACGCCCCCTCATATTAATGCCGCAAATGTACAGTGTACGGGACACACACGTCATTGGATTCTTGCAGTAGCCTGCTGACAGGGTAGGGCGAGTATGCTATGGCCCCATTTTATATATTTTTATTTATTTACTTATTTTTGACAGAGAGAGAGAGAGAGAGCGAGAGAGAGAGAGACAGAGAGAGACAGAGAGAGAACTGAACTGGGGGAGCTCCCAGCTCAGCATATGGGTCCGCACAGGCCGGGGCCGGGATTCGATCCCCTGTCCCCGGGGCTGCAAAGTGAGCGCTCAACCCACTGAGCCCTCCCGGCTTCCCCATATGGCCCCATTTTACAGACAGCCCAGTGTTGAGCACCGTCCCCCAGATAGTGTTACACCAGTACCAAAGTTGTCCCCAGATGCTCTCATGTGTTTCAAAGCGAAAACTGGCGCCTTTTATCACACACCCATCTTGAAGCTATGTCTGACCGTGTCAGCAGCAAAAAAAAAGAAAAAGAAGGAAATCCAGCCTCAGAGAAAACTTATCAGAGTTCATTTGAGCCAAACTGACAATTTCCAGGAAGCAAAATCTCAAGGAATTGAGAAAAGGCTCCTGAAAATGGCAGGTGTGCAACTTACTTTATAGATTACAATCAAAGGAGGAGGATTACGTGAAATCCGTGGGTGGTAGATGAAGCAGGTGGGAGAAAGCAAAACGGAAATCTCTGGGATTTGGATAACAAATAGAGACAGATATTTCTTTTACATTGGTGGGTACAGGATAGTTAATTATTAGCAGCTTACAGCACATAGTGAGGGTAATCGGGGAACAAGATAACGGTGAGGAATTCTCGTCTCCTTGTCTGGAGCAGTGGGTGTCCCGGGGTCCGGAAAAAGGGATAACTGACATTCCAAGGGCATGTTATCTGAGATACCCAAAGACAATAAGCTCACTTAAGGTAAACATTGACCTTCGCTAATGAAGGAAGCCACGGGCCAAGGAGTGACTACAGGCCACGGCCCACCTGAGGAATTTTTGTGTGGACCAGCCTTAATGTCTCCGTAAGGTCTCGGAGTTTGTAGGGCCTGCCACGCTGGCCTCACCTGAGCTTGTCGGGTTTAGTGTGTGGCCCTTTCTGGTCCTCAGCTGTATTGGAGTGTAAGTGTCTGTGTTGTTTCGCTAAGCCTCCGCCAGCCTTGATTTTTCCCTTCTGGAAAGCGGGGAGCAGTAGCAGTCATCATCATAATGTCCAACCCCGGGGGCGTTGTGAACCTAAAGCGAGAGATCTGGAGAGAGGAAGCAAGGCCCAGCAGCCACGGAGCCTGAGACATAAGGCAAGCCTGTGCCCTAAGTATGCTTATCAAAAATTCACCCATGTTTTGAGCCCAGTGGATACAGTTAATAAAGACTGCAATCCAAATAGTGATACAGACTACAATCCAATACACACTTGTGTGCACACATACAGTAGATAAAACCCCACGTGGCCCAATTTATTCGAATGCCACTGTCAACCCGCCTAAACCCACCCTGGAGGGCCCCGCAAGGCCTGCAGCCACTGGCCGGTGGGAAATGCCTGTTTCTTTTGCACAGTAATGCACGGTCATCAAGCAAACAGCAGCCGGCGTTTGGTTTAAAATGTGACATTTATTCATTGTGAATGTCTGCATTGACATTAAGTACTAACAGTATTTTGACTACTGAGTTTCTGTGGTCCCGTGTACATTTGGCACCCCGGGTGGGCACCCTCCTCACCTCCACATTCCAGCCCTAGGTCGTCTGTGGTACTTTACTCTGTAACTGGTGGCTCTGCTAAAACCTGGGGGTGAGGACACTTTGTCATCTGTTCTTATGTCCTGAGCTCCTGCACAGCTGAAAATATTGTCCAAGTGAATGAAGGAATGAATGCCGAATGAATGAATGCATTCCGCCACACCAAGCCTGGTGCTATCTATACACAGGGCCAATGCCATTACAGACTCGGGGAACGCCTGCATGGCGTAGACTATGACACTGTGCGGCCCAGCCTTCCCCAGGCGTGCTGAGCTGAGGCCGTGGATCACCATGGACCTCTGAACGCTCCAATCATGGCCCTCGCACCCTGACACCCAAAGGAACGGCCGTGGTTGGTGTGGCGAACAGCAGCTTTGACAGCCCTCTGCAGTTTTGCAGTGGCGTTGTGGTCAAGGGCACTAGGCAGTCTAGGAAGCACAGGAGGGCTAAGAGAATCCTAAGAGGGCCTCTCACTGCTTTCCTGTCTGACAGTCAGCGCTGTGCATGTGGCAGCCTCCTCTTTCTCTTTGGGGCCAGGAAACCCAGACTGTGCTAAGGCAATTCAGGAGGCCTGGCTTATGCATGCGGTGGGCTGGTCCCGGCTCAATACCAGCTCTCCACCGGTGGGGCTAGGGGGAGCCCTGATTTGTAGCGTTTGTGGAATACCATGGTATCGATTCTCCCACAACTAAGCATGGAGTGGGAAAGTGATGCAGCATCTCCACCCGACACAGGCAGCAGGCAGGGACTGTTTGATTGTCCGTGGCCTTGGACAAAAGCTGGTACTTGGCCAGTTGCTTTGGACCGGAAATATGGTTTCTGTCACATCGTATTGTTTCCCTAGGGTAGCCACTAGCCACAAGTCACTATACACATTGAAATTCATTGAAATTAATAAAATGTAAAAGTCAGTTCCTCAGTCACACTAGCCACATGGATAGTCACATGTGGTCAGCAGCTCCCAATATTGTCGAGCAGATGTACAATTGCAGCCTCACAGTTCTCCTGGATGGTGCTGTAAAGCATTTCTTTCAAATTAATTCCATGGAAGTAAAACAATTTGTGTTCATTACCCAGGGGATTCTGCCTATAATTGCAGGATAAGAAAAGCAATCTGGTCAGAGAGGCTGCTGGGGGGGAAGAACGGATTCCAGAAGGCTGCGTGCCTCCAGCCACGGGTTCCAGGCAAAATGCTTCCAATCGCTGCAAGTGCGCAGCCTCGGCGTTAGGACTGCCCCATGGGCTGACAAATCTCCTTTCAGAACGACAGGCAGCAGCTGGTCACTTCCTTCAAAGCTCAAACCGAGATGCACGACAGAAGTGCACACATACTGAAATAAGGGACCAGCCCTTCAAAGATGAGTGACCCCGGGACTGGCAGAACAATGACCATTCCCCCAAAGATGGGCACACCCTACTCCTAGAACCCGTAACATGTTACCTTACACGGCAAAGGGGACTCTGCAGCTGTGATTGGGGTGAGGCTTCGGAGTGGGAGACGCTCCTGGGTTGTCCCTGTGGGCCCAGCATCATCACCAGGCTCCTTAGAGGAGGACACAGGGTCAGAGTCAGAAAAGGAGATGTGACCACAGAAAGCAGGAGTCAGAGAGACAGACATTGGAAGATGCTACACTGCCGGCCTTGAAAGTTGACGAAGGGGGCCGTCAGCCCACGAACACAAGTGGCTTCTGGGAGCTGGAACAGGCAAGGGGACAGCTTCTCCCCCAGAGCCTCTGAAAGGGACCAGTCTGCTGATCCCCTTGCTTTGGCCCAGTGAGACCCATTTTGAACTTCTGACCTCCAGAAATGAAAAAGAATAAAGGTGTGCTGTTTCAAGCCACTGAGTTTGCGGTCATTTGTGACAGCAGTGACAGTTACCTGAGAGCCCTGATTCATTGATTCGCCTGACTCATGTTCACGCCACCCAGTCTGCAGTGTGTTCTCAGGGCAGCCCCAGCAAACCGACAGACACATCAAGTGGGGGGGCCACATTTATCCAGGCATGGCGATCGCTTCTGCCTCCTTGAGAAAGGACAGCCTATCCTGGGGGGGGGGGGGGGGG
>PVKE010006688.1:0-53375 GCA_004027555.1 Craseonycteris thonglongyai | reverse complement strand
GGTGGGGCTTGGCAGAGGCTCGGCTGCGGCTGCTCTGCAGGACCGGGATTCACTCTAAGCACGTCTATTGTTGCCCAGCGTGCTCCCTCAGTGTCCACTGAGCCGCTGCCCTCACTCCAAGAGCCCTGTCTTCAAAAGGTGCTCCCTCACAGACAACCTTAGGAGCTCAGCTGTGTCTCCTCTGTGAATCAGGGGTGCCAAGCTGCTGCGGGCTGGTGCCCTGCTCTCATCCCGCCCGCCGGGAAGTGCAGCCGCCCTGCTCCACAGTCCTTGTTCCACTTTAGGCTCTGTGATCTGATTAGGGCACCGCGTGTCGCCCCTTGAGTTGGGATGTTAAATTGTCCACATTCCTGTGGGGCGTCCACGCTCCCTAGGTCTCGGCTTCCAGCCCGCCCTGGGTCCAGCTCCACTTTGGCTGTAGTCCCCCAATCCCCCTTTGTTTTTGCCAGCCCCAGGCTGCGCTCCGCGCTCCGTTCCTGTCCCCGAACTGCTCCTTCTCCCTCCCTCTCCCGCTCTCCCCTTTTTCCTCTAACCTTTGTGTGTTGTTCTGCCTTGTGTGGTTCTCTCAGTTGAGGGTGCTTCTCAGGGTTTCCCCTGTGGGTTCCTTTTTGTTCATAAGTCCCTTCCCAGGTAGGTGTCTGGGTTCTCCTCTCATGCCGCCATCTTCTGAATTCTCTCCATTCCTTTCTTGAGGCTCCACTTGCTTCTTATGGAAGTCCATTCTTTAGTAGTCCTTTCAAGGGAGTATCTGTGCATGGTAAATTCTTAGACTGTCTGAAATTGTTTTATTTCATTTTCACTTCCTGAATAGAAAAATTCAGCTGTGATTTTTAGTTGGTATTTATTATTCCACTCCCTGCTGTAGACTATTAGTAATATGAGAAATCTCCTACTCCCTTGTAGGGAATGACAAAATTTTCTCTTTGTCTTTGATGTTTAGAGTTGAACATGATATGAATAGGTGTGGATATGTTTTAATTCATCCTGCTCAGACTAGGCATTTCATTCTAACCTGGAAACTCCTATCTTTCCTTAATTATGGAAAACTGATAGTCCTTGTATCTTAGAATACTGCCTTTGCCCCATTCTTTCTATTTCTTCCTCGTGGAACTCCTATTTGACACACACTGGAGTTTCTTATTCTAGCCATCATTTCTCTTTATGTTTTTATCATATTCTCCATCTCTTTATATCTCTGTGCTATTATATTGCTACAGTCTAAGTGATTTCTACAGCTCTTCAGTCTAATTTTCAAGTACTCACTTTGACTATCCTAATTTGTTTTCTATTCTTCCCTAAGTATTAAAAAAGAAGTCTGATTCATTCTTGGGAGCAAAGGAGAAATAAATTTACCATTCTTCCTCAAAAGCATAATAATTTGGAGAAATTTGCTAAGGGGTAGGGGAGGGCAGCAATATAATAATATACATACAAATATATAAATATAATAAATACATATAATGACAAATGTCTGTCTGTATGTGAATATATATGTAAATCTTAAATGTAGGAGCTAGAACCAGTCACCCCCATTTTTGGCCCATGCAGAGTCTAAGTAGACGGAAGATTTAGAACCAGATTATTTTTCTTTTATAACTACAAATGGATTTAAATTTAATATTAAGTCATCTGTTTACATACTACATGGTTCAGCTGTATATAGAAAGTACATATAAATACCTGGAGGAAAAGTATTACAGACTGAAAGAACTGCAAGTACAATGACCTTGTGGTGGGAAGGGGCTCAGCAAGACTGACAAATAGCAAGAAATAAGTGTGGCTAACGCTGTGTAAACATGGGAAGGGTAGTAGAAAATGAGGCAGATGATGCGTTCAGGTATTAGATGAAGTATATGACCTTAATAGCCATGATAAGATTTTGAATTATATCCTAAGTTTGATGGGAAATAATGTCCTTGACAATGTCCTTGAAAATGTTAGAAAAAAAGTGCTTTTTAAATTATACCTTATGTTTTGTACAATATTTAAAAAGTGAGGATTGTTAGTAGCTGTTATGACTTCATTTGGAACTTAAATTACTTCATAACAGTCAGATTTTTCTATTTCTAAAACATGTAAAGATGACACAACCTGATATAAGAGCCTATACAGAATTCTTCTACCTTGAGACTTCTGTATATGATGTTTATCAAAAAGTATATGAAACAAATAAGTACAGTTTAGTGAATAATTATAGTAAGAACCAGTATAACCACAATATAGATTAAGAAACAATATTACCAGCTCCCTAGGAACCTTTGCCATATAACTTTTTTAAAAAGAGCTTACTTAGTACTATAATCTGTGATAATTATCCACTTAAATGTCAAATGGAATCATGTGACCAATATTTTTATGGGCAAAAGGAATGTTCCCTAAAGTCCATATTTAATTTCACTATGGAAATTGAATACATATCCACTTCAAATGTATTCACATTTCAGTTTAGAGATGTTGCATCTCTAAGGCGCTAATTTTTAATTTTAAATAAAAGATATAGCAAAAGCAATAAAAACAGAACTATAGAACTTGAAGAAAATGTTTACATCTTCATACACTTTTGTAAAAGTAAACCTAATAGTGATAGTTTTAGATAAAAGGCATTTGATTAAAGTAAAGTCATTCAAAAGGTTAAGCTCTCATTATGGATTTCCTCATATCAAAATAAATAAAATGAGAAGACTTCTTTGTTTCTGCGTAGCTTCTAGTATATGCTTAGCACTCAATAAATGTAAAATGATAAAATATGAATTAGGCTAATCACAGCATATCTAAAATATATTTTATTAAATTTGAGCCTACTTAAAATTATATAGAAACTTGACATGTCACTCACAGCCTTTTCCAATATTAAAAATTAAACCTACAAAATCTAGATGTCTACCGTATATTGTTTAAGTAAATATTTTAGCAATACACTACCAGAAAACAAGAAATATATATAGTCAAATTTAAATGAACAATTTTTTAAAATAAAAAAGTTCATTTTAAAACATTTAAATTCTCTTATGAAAAATTCTACAAACCCTTTGCAAATGCATTTAAAATAGGAAAGAAAAAGAAGGAAATGGAATATAATAAGTAAAAGCAGCTATATAAAGATAAAATTAAATAAACAACATGTATAAAAATAACATTTAAAAGTATCATTCTTAAACTATAGTGCACTGGTACCTGAATTATGAGGCTTTAATTTATGCACATGATGGATAGCTTGTTAAGAGGCATACCTGTAACCATTATAATTGATAGTAGCTAAAGGCAGTCAGGCCATAATTTCTATTTAATGGATGGGATAGTAAGGGAACAAAATGTAGCATTTCAAAGTAAGTGCCTAGAAAGTTTACATTTATGGCCAAGGTAATATATATATTCTAGCCATTTCTATGTTTAATTCTTTAAGAAGACAAAAATCAGCTCATCAAGACTCATATATTATTAAATCAAAATCTTGATTTAACCAATAACTAGAAAAATATTATAATAGGTGGAGAAGAATGTTCAACTAACCATTTGATGTTCTATTTTTGAGCACTTGTTCTTTCAAGCTTGTGGGAGAAGCAAAGGGGCTCAATCGACAAGTTCCAGTTGTTGGAGAATAATTTGTAATACTTTTCTTTCTTGTAATTTCTGAAGGATCAAATGACTGGAAATAAATATTAATTTATGTTTAGTTATAAGTCTTTAAAAATACCTTTGAAAACAAAATTCAACCAATACTCTTTTCCTTGCTCTTTCTTTCAAATTTTAAAGATTTATTTATTTTTGTTGTTTTGACAGAGAAAGAGAGAAGGGGGAGGGCCCAGAGCAGTCTCCATAGTTGTATGTCATCAGTTTTTGACATGGTTTTGTTCCACACAGGTGGGGAGGGGCCGCACAGGTTAGGAACCAGGCTGGGGGCCTCCCACATGGGAGGCAAGCCCCCACGAGCTGGGGGGCAAACCAGGGGCCTCGCACCAGTTCAGCATATGGGTCCACATGGGCCGGGGCTGGGGTGTGATCCTCAGACCCCGGGGCTGCAAAGCAAATGCTTAACCCACTGAGCCATCCAGCTTCCCCTCTTTCAGATTTTAAATATACTAAATTATCACCTTCAAAGTGAACAATATTTTTAAAAAATGATGTACATGTTTTAGTTCTCCATACTAATTAGGGCATCTCAATTTGATATTTATTAAATTTTAACATTAAAGAATTACTGCCTTCAGAGATGTTATTTCCAAATAAGTTAGAGATGGCTGACTCTCCGAATTATAACCTGACGCTTGCTGTCAGCTGAACCTGAAGTATAATTATGGGGCTAGGCCAGGGAAACTCTCAGAAGTGTCTCTAATTAAAACCCACAAGGAAATCCTAGGAAGGATCAGCACTGTCCTAAACCTTCACAAAGTTGCTCTCACAGTATATTATCTTACTGATAACCAAAATAATGTTCAAATAAATGAGTATGGAATTTAAGGTTTTTGAGAATTTGGTGTATCTTATACAAATCCTCTCTGCAGCTTCCTCCTGTGTGTTCCCATAGACTTTGTGCATACCTCCTACTGGAGTTAGCAATTTTTTTACAATTTGCTCCACTAGGATCTGAGTTCCTGAAAATGTATTATCATTTCATCTTTGTACCCTACAACTCAAAAATGTGATGACTAAAAAAGGAATAATCCAATAAAGATGACCAAGCCACTCTACACAGAATAAATTCCTTAGTTCATTAATTTACTCATCCAATATTAAATGGCACCTGTAGTCCCAGGAACTAGGTAGGCTATGAACATTTGGGCCTTAGCCTTCCCTCTTATCTTCCCCCAGACCTAGTCTTTCTTTGGTTTAGGTTGCCATTCATGATCCACTTCCTCCAAACATCTATTTTTACACTACTGATTGCTTGTTCTTCTGAATTTCTTTTAAACTTGTTTTATATAAAACTTACTATCACCCAGCATTTGCTAACTAATGTGTACAAAGAGACAGAACAAATTGTTCTGGCCTCATACACAGCAGAGAAGAGTTCTTAAGATAGTATGTGCTAGAGAAATTAAGAGGAGAGAGAAAATCTAAGTTGGCTACAGTAATCTCGCAGGACAATTCTTGTGAGGGGAGGTTGAGGTTTAGATAAGTGAAAATAAAAAGTTATTAAAAAACCAGAAATCTAGACATAAAACAGATATATTGGTGGATCTGGGGGATAAAGGAAAGGTCTGAAGGTTCATGATGTGTTGCCAACATTGTAGAAATGAACTTTAGCTTGGTAGCTTAAAATAGTTATATTATTCTCCCTTGTCAACTATTCTTTATTTTTAAGACACCATGGCAGAAATAGTGGCTGTTTCACATTTTTCAATAATCTTGGTATTAATATCAGAATCCATAGCATCAATTTTTTTTTTAGTTAAGATTTTTAAATGATAAATACTTCTTTGTACTGAAAGGGGGAAAAAAGCATTCCATTCTCAATATTATGTACCTACAGTAACTATAAATGTAACCAATATCTTTTAAAAAATCAAACTATAATATCAAGTTATAACCCTAAAGCAATCTTTTTTGTAGGGTGAAAGGATTTTAAGTCTCTTTATCAGGTTATTATTATTACCTCTCCATCTTGAGTTTTCATCTGTTTATATGTATTCACTCATAAACTATGACATTTATCCAATCCTACCTTACTTTTCTAAGAATTTATTGCCCAGAACTATTTCACTGTGTGTGTACAAGAAATGAAAGTCACTACCCTAATGTACATTTATGTCAATCTGTTTTCCTATTTTCACCAAAAAATTATTTTTTCCAATTGCCAAATATCTAAACATTGTAACCGTAGATCATATATTTCTCCTTGAAAACAATTTTCTAGCTTTCATAAAATAAGTCTTTGTGTTCACATAAGTGTATGTGTGTGTGTGTGTGTGTGTGTGTGTATTTTTCCTTCTCTTACCTTAAAAATACTGACACTTCTCTTTTGCTTTGTTTTGTTTGGTCATCTGTGTTGGTTAGAAGGAAAAACATTTGTCTACAATTACTATAGAGGGAAAAAGAAAACCTACTTTTCCTCACTATCCCACTAAATATTCTTTAGTAAATAACACAGTTTTATTTATCTGCCTACTGATATACACAAAGTCATAATCTTACTTTTCTTAAGATTTTTCCTTCTCACAGTTTTAATAAGATCTTTGGAGTTTTAAACCTTGAAGATGCTTAAAAGTGACCCCAGAATTCATTTAAGAATTTCTACTGTACCATCCCCCAAATATTGAAGCACTTGGCCTACTGGGTAGTCTCCCACAACAGAAAGAGTTAAGACAGGGATCTGAGAAGACTGAGCTACTAACTGAGAAGTCTAGCATTCTTTCCACTCAGCAATAATGAGTGTTACCTACCAGATCCTTTAGAAAAGAGGAAGAAAGTGAGAATAGTAGATTTGGAATAGAGAAGGGAAATAATTCAGGATGTAAACAAAATGTAAGAAAATAGAAATCAGATAAATCACAGCTGCTTCTTTATTAAATTTACAACTGCTTGTAACTTTACTGACTCCTTAGAACTATTTCACTCTACTTTACTACTACTACTACTGAAAAAAAAAAAGAAGACAATATGATCAGGCCAAATGCCACTATACATTCTGTAAAGTCACACAAACCTTCATTTGTTGGACATTGATTTTTCTGCCTAAAAATAAAAAAAAGGAAGCCGGGATAGCTCAGAAGGTTAAGCGCTTGCTTTGCAGCCCCAGGGACCAAGGATCGAATCCTAGCCCTGCCCTGTGTGGACCCATGTGCTGAACTGGTGTGTGCTTCCCATGCGGGAGGCCCCTGGCCTGGTTCCTGCCCTGCGCGGCCCCCACCCACCTGTGTGGAATGAAACTATGCCCAAAACTGATGACATACAACTATGGAGACTGCTCTGGGCCCTCTCCCTTCTCTCTCTCTGTTTCTCTGTCTCTTACAAATCTTTAGAAAGAAAGAAAAAATCTTTTTCCATAATTTCAAATATATATGATATTCTCCTTCAAGAATCTTTCACAAATTGTAGCTTGCTTTGTCACTTAAAGATGCATGAATTTGATAGAATTTTACCTATTATAAACAGTCTAGAAAATACAAACCAAGGTTCTTTCAGTATTAAATATGACATATAAAGTATCTGCAATTATTGTGTACTGGCCTATGCTATCACTAAAGTACTTAAAACACAGGTATTATAGTATAGGTAGTTGGACAACCCAATACAAAAGAAAAGTTAGGGGATCCAATAAACTTATACTGGCTAATTAGGTATTGGAATATCTCACCTAAAATATTATTATTCATTACTAATTAAGGAATTTACATTAGAAAATCCTAAATACTAGCTATCTCAAACTTTTCACAATGTGGGAGTAGAGTTCCTAGAAGAGTCCTAGATATTTAACTTTTAATCAGCTGCCACAATTGTCATGATTAATGATTTTTAAAATGTTGGGGTTTTGTGGTTATTTTTAATAAAAATTTTGGAGAATAGAAGCATCTTGCTCATACCTCAGTGACCTTACAGAGATGGCAGAAAAATAATATAATTAATATATTAATTATCTGTAGTGATGGAAATTTACTATTTCTTAATTGGATGTTTGATATACATAAGGGTATGCATCTGTTAAAACTATTGAGCTGTACACTAAATAGCTGAGAATTTCATAATATATAAATGTTGCTTTGATAAAAAAAATTTTAAAGAAAATTTTTTAAATTGGCTGAAAGTTGATACACTAATAATGTTTCTACCTGTGTTCATATTGTTTCATATTTTAAGATATTAAAATACTAATTTTAATATCAAAGATATTACTATTGTTATTCTTTTCCACTATAATATCCAAGAAAAAATTTTTTTAAAGATTAATTTTATTGTCTGAGAGAGGGTGACACTGAGAGAGAGAGAGAATAGTGGAAGGCCCAGAGCAGTCTCCATAGTTGTACATCATTAGCTGTGACAGTTTCATTCCACACAGGTGGATATGGGGCTATGGGGGGATGGGAACCCAACTGGGGCCTCCTGCATGGGAGGAGAAAACCTTTGCTGCCGTGTCATCCAGTGGTTAATAGTTGTACCACAGTACAGCATATGGGTTTGGCAGGGGCAGGGGCAGGGGCAGGGGCAGGAAACTGAACTCCGAATCTAGAGACTGCGAGGCAAGTGCTCAACCACTGAGGCATCCCAAGACATTTTTAATGAAATATTTTTGGTCTTTTCCCATCATTCTGTCATATATCCTCATAATTTTCAGACTATAAAGTTAATTTGACCTCAAATATATTTGTTTATTCAAGTATGATTTATATATATATAAAATATATAGATGTTATGAGTTCAGCTTGATGGGCTCTGGCAATTTTATAGACTGATGCAACTATCAACCCAAGATATAGAATATTTCAATCATCCTAGAAGGTTCCCTTGTACCCACTTCTACTCAATTTCTAGCCCAGAAGCAACCTCTCTCTCTAATTCCTACAACTAAAGATACTTTTGACAACCCTTGAACTTTACATAAATTAAGTACGTAACATTGTGTGTTTGGCTGCTTTTGTTTAATGCTTTTGAGATGCTCTATGTGTGTGGTAGTAATGTGGTTTTTAGTGTGATGGTTTGAAAATATATATATATATATATATATATATATATATATATATATATATATATATTGCATAGGGATATTCAGTTGTCCTAGCATTATTTATGGAAAGCTCTTCTTTTCCCCATTGAATGACCTTGGCACCCTTATTGACAATCATTTGACTATAATGTATGGATTTATTTCAGTATTCTCAAATCTATGCCATTCATCTGTATATCTGTCCTCATGCCAGTAACCACACTATTTTGATTACCATAACTTTTCAAAGTAAACAACTGTTTTAATTGCTGTAAATTTGAAATCAGGAAGTGTGTGTCATCCAACATATGAATTTTAGGATCACTTTTAACAATTTCTGAAAAACCAGCATCTGGAATATTGATAGGGATTACATGGAATCTGAAGTTAATTTGGGGAATTTGCCATTTTAACATTAGTAATTCTACATAGTATATAGCCTACTGCTCCTAGGCTATAAACGTGTATAGCAAGTTACTATGTAAAACAATGTAAGATTAAATTAAGTGCAAGAAAAAAATGATGCAACCAAGAGATGGGGTAAAGATCAGATATATGAGGATGCTGCTGGCATAATACAGCACTGTCTTATAGAAAAATTTTTTTACAAGTAGAAAGTGTACAATCTAAAATACTGATAAAAGCATAATATAGTTGATACACTAATGTTACATAAGCCAGTGATTTATTTTTATGTATAATGTACTATTCATAATTATATGTGCTAATCTTTAATATGACTGGCAGCACAGTAGGTTTGTTTACACCACTATGGCCACAAAAACATGAGTAATGCAGTGCACTCTGATGTTATTATGATGGCTACAATATCTGAAGCAAAATGTGAATAACTGTTGAAGCTAGGTGATGACAATATGGAGGTTCACTATATTTTCTCCACTTTTCCACATGCTTGAAAATTTCCATAATAAAAAGGCAAGGAAGGAAAAGGGAGGACAATGGAGGAAGAAAAGAGTAGATTCGAGCCAGATTAGCAAGTAAACCTGCAAATATGACTATAAAATTTCCTAATGCCCAGAAGCCCTGTCTCAGAAAGATAAGGCAAGCCTCAACCATGAGAATAATCAGACTTAGAAGTGTCCTACTGATAGCAATGGAGTAATTTTAGGTCCAAATCAGCAAACCTCCCCCAAAACCTGAACTAGAATTCCTCCTAGCAGCATGTCTACTGAGTTTCCTTTAGGAAGTATGCTCCTTCCCTTCCCACCTGTAGCATCTGCTTCTTCCATTCCTTCTCTAAGGTGGCCTGAAAGAGATTGGGTCAAGCTGGCTAGGTCTATGATCAGGTAGCCAATTGTTCCTATATATTCATCTGTACTGCTATTGGCAGCAGTTTGTAAAAAATCATCTTTGCTCCTAAAAATTAAGAAATGGTGTTTGGAGGGCAATAACTTAAGCAGTCGCAATATCTTAGGTGACGATAAGTTAAAACTTTCATTACTCTTCACTACTACCCAACAATTTAGAAGGTTCAGCAAGTAGAGGTACTTGCATTATACTTAAATGAAGGTCATAAGAGATAAAACATATATTTGCTTCCCCCAGTAAGATAATCATAAAGAAAATGACTTTTGTAGACTTGCCCTAACATCATTGAGCACTAATCTCTGTGAAGGTCTATAGCTGTATTAGGAACACTGGGATATGGGAGTTCCCAATATCTTTGAGAAAGGAAATAGCAGATTAGGATAAACAGGCTCCATTTCATCCATTTGGCATATAAAAGTCATCTCCTTCCCTTGGACAACAAAGGCTGCTTCCTTCAGCATCATAGTGGTAAGGCAAAATGACCATAAAGTTACCATTAGTTCCTCTGCACTTCATAGCAATTAGGTACTCTTAGAATGATAAATTTAACAATTAATAAACTTTAAAAATTGTTTCTCAAACAAATAAAAAAGAATTACAGATGTATGTTTTGAAATTGATTTTTCTTTGCATGGACTTAGGAAACCTCAAGGGGATTACTAGCATGTGGGTAGATTCCTGGAAGCCTGGCTGTTGCAGGGCTAAGTTGTCATTGGAGTGGATAGAAGCGGAAATGTAGCTGAGGAGAGAAGCCCAGACTGAGCACCAGTGCAAAACCTGTCAGGTCTAAGATGTGAATAAACAGTTGCAAACAAATGATGAGACAGAGCACAAAGGCTGAAAATACCAGAAATAGATTCAGAAAATAGAAATGTTGAAATCCCTGGCTAGAATACTGAGAACAGCCATTTAGCAGGTGGTGGCCACGTGGTATCAAGTTAAGTCAATTGGTTTAAAGGTGCAAAATTGTGCCAAACATAGCAATGTATTTTTCTAATACAGGATATTAGCTGTGGCACTGGCTAGCTTGATACATCCTAATATGAAAAAGAAAAAAAAGAAAAAAGAAAGAAAAGAAAGGATAGAAAGCTTGTCATGATGACAATTGTACTTCATGAAGAGGATAAATTCCTAAATGACCATTCTTTTCCATTCAAATAATGATACCATCTCCCAAAGAACAGTTTGGGGGGCAGAAAAGAACAGTATTTCATTTCAAGCTGGACTACTCATCTACCAAAATACCATTTGACCAAAGAAACAGATGCAGAATTACAGTCACAGCTGCATTCTGTACAGAGCAAGTTGGATAATGGTACTCTAAATTGCTAATTACACTGCTAATGACTTTTTTAGTAGCATTGCAGTATTTTGCCACCTTTGTTTAAATTTTTTTAGAAAGCACCTAGGAAATTTTTAAAATGGTAAATTGTTAAATACCAGTGAGTCTTCCAAAAAAGAATTCCATATAAAACCACTTCTTGAAGTGGAATTCTCATGTGATTTTTTAGGAGTGTACTTATTGACTAGCTACTTGTTTTAGTTTCCTTTCTCACCAATTTACTTGCACTTACAATTACTGAGGCCATAAGTATCTCAGTATTAGTGTTTGCATCTATATCTACATTGGTATGAAAAGATAATAAACTAACATTTGTCATGATATGCTGGCACTGGAAATGTGCTATGACTAAATTTACAAAAAGTAATAACAACAGTACAATTTTACTTTATTGTGACAACCATGGTGACATTTATTATAGTGTTGTATTTTATTGTTTAATAATGTCAGCATAGCTGAGGGGAGGTAATTACATTTTTGATATAAAAAGGCTGTAATGTTTTTATTTCAATTTAGCAGATTACAGGACGCAGATTAAAGCAATGACTTTGTTCTATATTATTTCTTGTGCATTTAAGTGGCAGAATATTTTTCTACCAACAGTGAATTAATTTCTAAATTATTTCATTAAGGTTTCTAAGTAATTTGTTTCTTAAATGAAAACCTCAAGCTGGTCAGAAACTTCCATACATTTGATTTACAAAAACATAGTTATATAGAAAATGGTGTACGAATCACAAATGGCACACATCTTTTGATAATTTTTATATTTAGTAAGGTAAATTAGCTGTTAAAAAATCAGGAACACAATCTTACCATGCAATTACAATCTCATAAGTAAATATTAATACTTACATTTGCTTCTAACAGACCATCCAACTTCAGTGATCTTTTAACACTGCAAACAAACATTTAAAGAAATCTCAGATTTAATATGCTTTAAGTAGCCACATATTTAAGAGTAATATATATAAACAAAAATTCTAAGTTACTTTCACTGAATACCATATGAAGCAATTTTCACGATGAAACTGCTTTTTTTTTGTCCCCGAAGATTTTGTTTTCGACAGGGACAGAGAGAGACAGAGAGTGACAGAGAGAAAGGGGAGGGCCTAGAGCAGTCTCCATAGTTGTACATCATAAGTTTTCAACATGATTTCGTTCCACACAGGTAGACGGGGGGGGCCACATGAGGTGGGAACCTGGTTGGTGGCCTCCCGCATAGGAGGCATGCCCCCTCAAGCCAGGGGCCGAACCCAGGGAAGAGAACTGACCTGGGGGCCTTCTGCATGAGAAACACATCCCAGTTCAGCATAAGGGTCCACACAGGCTGGGGCTGGGATTCAATTCTTGGTCCCCAGGGCTACAAAGCAAGTGCTTAACTCGCTGAGCCATCCCTGCTTTCTGAAACTGCTTTTATATAATAGCATATTTAAGATGAAATCATAAATATTTAAGTGGCTCTTTTTACGCATAAGTGGTTTTATATAATGCACTATCATACAATTCAGTCATTAAAGTCATATTATAAATTAATCTTAGTAAAAAATTACCCTATTTGTGTGTTTTAAAATATCACTAATAGGGAAGCTGGGATGGCTCAGTGGGTTAAGCGCCCACTTTGCAGCCTGGAGCCCAAGGATCAAATCCCGGGCCTGGTCCATGTGGACCCATGAACTGGGGTGTGACCCCAGTTCGGGGTGTGTCCCCAGTTAGGGGCCAATGAAGGAGGCTCTTGGCCCAGTTCCTGCCCTGTGTAGCCCTGAGCCCACCTGTGGAGTGAAACTATATGAAAAACTGATGCTGTCTATGGAGACTGCTCTGGGCCCGGCCCCTTCTGTCTGTCTCTCTCTGTCAAAAAATAATAAAAATAAATATTTAAAAATATATATATCACTAATAGATTATACTTTAGAGCAAAATAATTTATATACCTCCCATGGTGATGTTGAAAGTATATTATTTGCACAAATAATGGACTAAGTATTAAAATAAAGGTATGAGCAAGGTGAAAAGTTTTGCACATTATCCTAGTGTTAAATATGATTCAATGTGGGGATGCTGGGATAGCTGAGCTCATAGTTGAGCACTGTCCTCACAACCTCAAGGCTCGGAGATCAAATCTGGGCCCAGGTCCATGCAAACCCACATGATGAACTGCAGAGCAACTGGTAACCATTGGTTCCCATGTGGGAGGCCTCTGGTTCAGTTCCTGCCCTGTGAGGCCCCCACATCCACCTGTGTGGAATGAAGCTATGTCACAACAAATGATAGATTATACAACTATGGAGACTGCTTTAGACCCTCCCCCTTCTCTCTCTCACCTTGTCTCAAACAATAAAATAAATCTTAAAGAAAAAAAACATGATTCAGTGCTACTAGACTATAACTTAACTGAGGAACAGATGCTCTATGTCTTTATAAGTCCCCAATCCATATGAAACTATTTTTTGTCTCCTTCACTAAACAGATTCAGGAACATGCCAGGCTCTCTCTGTGAAAAATCTGTTTGCTAAACTGGATGCCCAGCTGTTGGTGACAATGCTTAGACAGGAAAGCTGAATATTTATAATACTTTATTTCATAGAGCTGTCTTCTAAAGAGCAGTCATCAACATTTTATTGAATGCAGACTAAATGCTCAAAGGAGAAAAAGGTCAATATAAATTAAAACCTAGTGACAATACAGCATTTAAAAATACTTCCTCAATCCCTGAGAAATAGAAAAATTATTTAAAATATTAGAGAATTTGAGCATTAGGCAAAAAAGAAAAAGATTGTATTATAAAGGGTACACAGTATAAAAAAACAAACAAAACTTGTATATCCTAGAAAAAATTATTTACTTTCAAACAAGTGACAGGAGCAAGGAAAAAAAAAAGAGATGAACAATTTACAAAAATTACTGAGCAGTAAATATTAAATACAAAAATCTCATCTATTTAAAAAAGATTCACTTAATATAGCTATTATAGCTATATGTTAGCCTATCATATTAATTCTTAATATTAAATTGGTTTAAAGAATCAGTTATATCTTTTAAAAGTACATTTGAAATCAATTTAATGTAAATTCTCAATAAACCAATAAGGGAATAAGAGGTATGAACCAATAAAAATGGCAGATAATGCTCCCCAAAATATTTATGTTTAGCTGTGGTTATATATAGTAGACTCTCAGTTAACAAGCACCTGTGAGGATTGGTAGATGCCAGATAAATATGCGTAGACTCTCAGTTACTGGCACTCATGCGAATAAAAGTAGTATTATTTCTTTGATTTTTTTTTTTTTTTTTTTTTTTTTTTTTTTTTTTTTTTTTTTTTTTTTTTTTTTTTTTTTTTTTTTTTTGCTGATTGCTTGAGAGTGCCAGTTGCCTGAGTTTTGGTTAATGGAAATTCTACTGTTATCCTATTCAGGTGTGTGAGATGTTTTGGCATTTTATAAAACTTCAAAAGTAGAAATCAAAAACTAAAAGTGTGCTGCATGGTATTTTAAAAAATCTTTTGTTTTCAAATGCTGTTAAGATGCTATCTTACCTTTTTGAAGGAAACAAACCCTACTCTGTTATTCACTGTTAAAATACTTCTGCTTTATAATTGATGGCTAATTTCTAGAGAAAGAAACTAAATATTGAGACTTAAAAGGTTCCTAGTTTAGGTCCTAGGTTGATCTCAGAAGCCCAAGGAAATAAGTAAAAGGAAACAAGAAAATAAGCACAGTTAGACTGTTATTTCACAGTTTAAGTTCAGTTAGAATTAAAAAAGTAATTTACTGGGGATGCTGGGATAGCTCAGTGGTTGAGCACTTGCCTTGCAATTTCGAGGTCCAGGGTTCGACTTCTGACCCTGGACTGTGCAAACCCCATATGCTGAACTGCAGTACAACTGGCTGGGATGGCATGGCGGTGAAGGTTCTCACCTCCCGTGCAGGAGGCCCCAGGTTTGGTTCTTGCCCTGCACAGCGCCAAATCCACTTGTATGGAATGAAACCATGTCACAACTAATGACATACAACTATGGAGACTGCTCTGGGCCCTCTCCCCTTCTCTCTCACCTCCTCTCAAACAATAAAATAAATCTTTAAAAAGAAAACATGATTTATTGTGGAAAATGTGTTTTTCAGATAATTAAGGCATCTAATAACCAAAATATACAGTGTTCCCTCGCCACTTCGCGCTTCATGGTTTGCGGCTTCAGTGCTTCACGGGTTTTTCCAAAATATTCATCAAAAAATAAAAATGAAAAAATACAACCATGTTGGCAGCCACATGGCGGAAAGGAGCGTTGTTTCATGTGGATGCGCGAGAGAGAAGGATCCCTGCATGTCAAACAAAGAGATGAGTTGACTCAGAGTCCATCCCACGGGCTCTCATAAAGGCGCGGGATTGGTTTCTGGTGCGACATCGACCCATGAGAGTACGAGTGGATGTATCCCTGTGAGTTGATTGTCTGCGCATCATCGCAGCCTCACCTAGCATCTTCTCTTGTTGTATCTCGCCAGTCTTGTCCATGATGTTGACTGTCTCGCATACTGTATTTTAGTGTGTGTTGGCGATAACATGTTTTGTTTAAGCGATAACTTTTTTATTAATTAAGCCCTTATAATGCTGCCTAAGCGCTGTGCCCCTGCGAAAGCTTCCTCCGGGGCGCCCAAGAAGAAGATGATGACCATCAGCGAAAAAGTGAAACTTTTAGATATGATCAAAGAGGGCAGAAGTTATGCATCTGTGGCACGCCACTACGGGGTGAATGAATCTACAGTGCAGTACATCAAGAAAGAGGAAGCAAACATCCGCAAAACTGCTTCAATAACCTTCAATAAAGAAGCGAAACGTGTGGTAACTCCGCGTAATAACAGAATTGTGAAAATGGAAGCTGCACTGGCATTGTAGATTGCTGATGGCAGGAAAAAGACAGTGAGTTTGGACATTAATATGATCAGGACAAAGGCCAAAGCTCTCTACGACCCAATCTTGCCCGATGACGACAATGAAGAGGCTGAAGAAGGTGCTGACGAATCTCAAGCCAGTACTAGCGCTGCCAGGAGTGATTCGCCTCCTCGAGGACGAGGCTTTTCAGCCAGCAAAGGCTGGTTCGAAACATTTCAAAAAAGATACGGCCTCAGAAACGTGCTTCTGTATGGTGAGGCTTCCTCTGCTGACAACGATGCTGCTTGTCGTTACGTGGAGGAAAAGTTTCCTCACCTCATCAGTGAGGGAGGCTACCCCTCCCTCACTGAAAATGAAGAGGAAGACGAAGAAGAAACTGAAAAGCGTGGCCTTACCCTGGAGAATCTGCAACAATTGTGCAACATGGCAAGAGCGATGCAACAATTTGCACAAGACATTGACGACAATATGGTTCGAGCTGTTGAGTTCAGCCATCGCATTGACGGGGTTATGTCCTTGTACAGGGGAATTTTGAAGGAAAAGAAAAAACAAAGACAACAGCCACCCATCACCCTGTTTCTCTCCAAGGTAAAGCCCCCGGCTCTACCGTCAGCGCCTCCAGCAGAAGAGTCTCCGAGTGAGCCTAACGCTTCTACGAGTCACGTGACAGCCTCTCCTCCGCCACCCACACAAGACTCTTCGCCTCTCTCAGAAAGCCATGTTGATTCATGTTCATTACTGTATAAGGTTTTGTCATTAACCTTATTAATTAGCACTGACACGTTTAAGTAAATACGTAGACTGTTGTCATTTTTGTCTTAAATGAGTAAAGTATGAATACTGTTTACATATTTAAAACATTCTTGTACCCGCATACACGAAAATTCCTAGGGGCAAATCCTACTTCGCGGTTTTTCAGCTTTCGCAGAAGGTTCTGGTCCCCATTAACCGCAAAAAACGAGGGATCACTGTATAACAAAAAGCTTTAAAATAATTTTATGGATAAACACAAAAAGTTTGCCAACTCTCTGATTATTTTTACTATTAATAGTTCTCTCATCATTAGGAAAAGAATCATAGGAAAATGAATCAAATCACTACCATTTTGTTGGTATTTTATGTAATTTTTTAGTTTAAAAATTTAAACATTATGACAATTATGCATAAAATCTTTTTTAAAATATACTAATAAATAAATAAATAAATTAGAGAACCAACCAATACTGATACTTTAGTGGAATCTCATCCAACTGATTCTCTTGAATTCATTTATCAGTGCAGATGTCTCAATTGAAAGACTGAATTGTAAAGTTAATATCTCAACCTAAATCTCTATTTTATTGGTAAGTATATAGCCACACACTTTTTATTTTCCTTTCTAAAGATAGATTGTAAAATGACCAGATACCAATACCAACATAATATGTAGTCTATCCAGGTGTCTCCCCATAAGATTAAACGCATCTTAATGATTTAGTATATACACCACACCAACTAGAAGGTATCTCAGAAGTAAAATAGCAAAAACTCCACTGTCAAACTGTTTCATTCATAAAATATGGTTTTGTCAGTTTCTAGCCATTGACAAAAGATTGTCAGAATGAATCAACAGAGAATGCTTTTGAAGTTTTCTATATTTTAAATATTTGTTTACTTTCTACCAAGCATATCCATACTAAATATCTACTCAATTTTTTGTGACTAGGCATTCCTGGGATATAAGAGCCATTCACAGGGATCTTTAACAGCAACAAATGGTTAATTGTGCTCGCACAGCAAGATAATCTTTTGCTACAATGATCAAAATTTTTATTTCCACTCAAAACATACCTCAATAAAGTAAGCATTTGCTTTCCTTCTTAAGCTATTTGGACTTTACCAAGTAAAGTATTTATTTGGCAAAATTTAACAAAAATATTTTTTAAAGTAGATGCAATTAAAGATAGCCTGTCTAATTTTTAAATGGCAATAGAATCTCAGTTAATTTAAAAGATAAACTCAAGGCCTATCCATGTTGTCACAAATGGCAATATTTCATCTATTCTTATCATAGAGGAATATTCCATTGTATAAATGTACCACAACTTCTTTATCCAATCACCTATCAATGGACACTGTTTCCTTGGCTTGGAACCATGAACAGTGCTGCATTGAACATTGGGTTACATATACCCTTACAAACTAAGGTTTTCAAGTTTTTTGAGTAGATATCGAGAAGAGCACATAATGCAATACATAGCTGATGCAATGTGGAATTGTACACCTGGAACCTATGTAATTTTTATCAACCAATGGCATCCCAATAAATTTAGCAATTAAAAAAAAGATGGAGGGGAAGCCAGGATGGCTCAGTGGGTTAAGCACTCACTTTGCAGCCCCGAGGACCGAGGATCAAATCCCGGCCCCAGCCTGAGTGGACCCATATGCTGAACTGGGGATTGCCCCCAGTTCCGTTCTCACCGAGGTGAGACCCCGGTCCATTTCCTGCCCTGTGCAGCCCCGCACCCACCTGTGGAATGAAACCATGTGGAAAAACCAATGATGTGCAACTATGGAGACTGTTCTGGGCCCTCCCCCTTCTCTCTGTCTCTGTCTCTATCTCTCTCTCTCTGTCAAAAACAATAAAAATAAATCTTTAAAAAATAGAAAATAAAAAAAAAATTTTAAATAATAAAAAATAAAATTAATAAAATTAAAAAAGAAAAATTATGAATAATAAAATGGCAATAGCTACATATCTATAAAAAACAACTAAATAAGCTATTTTTGCTTATTATTACCATTATTATTACTTTGTCAGAAGGAGGAGGTGGTAGTAAAAGAAGAAAGAAGAGAAAAAAAGTGTCTCATTTTTGCCCAGAATTATCAGTCTTTCATTAATAGTTTCACTAAAATGTGCATGTCACCACTTTCTAGGACTCTTTAACTCATTTTTTGAAACAATCTGTTAATAAATTTGGACAGGCAGTATAACCAGAGTAAAAAGATGCCAGTTATTTTGTTAATTTAATCAAGTGGTTACTTGCATTGATTCAGTAGATGCATATATAATTAGTAGAACAATAGAGTGCCCCACTCTGATCACGTAATCTACACAACATTCTTTATAACACAAGTGGACCAGGCCACTTAAATTTAATGTTTAGGAGCTCATTAGCAATAAGATCATAACCATAATCATCTGGTAGTTGCAACAGCCTTCTTTGCCATGCTGTCATCCAATTTGTATTTTCCCCCCAGACATAGCCAACATTCAAAAGCACTGAAATTTCTCTTTAAAAAAATTACTTTCTACTACTATTTTAATCTGTTGTAATAATAACAAAAAAAAAAATCTATATTGCAAACTGTGGGTAATACTTTGCATTGTCTATTCCCAGGATAACTTTTAAAACTGTGTTGTGGTTCCCAATTGTGCTGATACTCATCTGAATAACAAAACTTATATCTCAATAAACAAGTCTGCATAATAGATGAGAAAAGAATATGCAGTAAAGGGATACACAGTTTCTAAAAAACAACAGAAAGCAAAACCTGAAGTGCAAATTGGAGAATGAGATTTTGCCCCCTGTTCCAGAAGGTTGCTTCTGTCACCAAAATTTCTCTCATTTCTATTTGTTGTTTTTTTCTATTAAGATATTCTGAGGAAATAAAAACAAAAGGCAGAGCAGAACTTGGTAGAGATGACAGATGGCTCTTCTTTTAATGAGTTATAAAAGTGATATCCAAAGTTTTACTTTATAGAACACAAAAGAAAAATCCTAAACAATACCACAGATTTTATCTAACATGCCCATTTTGCTTACTTGTGGAAATATTATCACTTTACTATTTTGAATATGGACACATTTCTATGGAGCATGTTTATTAATCTTGTAAAGATTAAGCAAATGCAAATCCAAATCCTATTCTTTTTTTAAAAATTATATATATGAAAAAATACACACATACCCATGAAAAAAATCCATTCTTTCATATATACATTTACCTTATTCTACAAGCTAATTTTAAACCCTCCCACGTCAATAAATACAGATCTGTGATATTTTAAATAACTACTTAGTAGTCCATTTGCTAATTTATTTCATAATATCCCCATTGATGAATTTTTAAGTTGTTTCAGGCTATACTTCAATTTTCATTTTTTGGTACCTCTTTTTATTTAGTATGTATTCCTAGAAGAAGAGGAATACGAGGGCTGTCCGGAAAGTATCCTGCCATGTAACTGTTCTTTTTAAATTGACAATGCCTAGGTTTTTTCCAGATAGCCCTTGTACATACATTTTAAACATTTTGTTATATATTGTATTAGCAAACTTTCCTGCACAAACATAAAATCCATTTATAGTCCCTTCAATTTATATGATCACTTTTCTCATACTCAAAATGTACCAAGTTGTTTCCTTTTAGCTACTGACATGGGTTTAAAAACTTATAATGGTTTTTATTTCCATGTTTTTGATACTAGAAAGATGTTTTTATTACTTCTTTTATGAGTTCTGCATTGTGATGTTCATTTATTCCTAACTGACTAGCAAATGCCTTTTTTTAAATATCACAGGCTTTAACCTTTCATTTGTGACATATATTATTGTTTTCCTCAGCTTCTCATATACCTTTTCAATCTTATTAGTAATGAGTGTTGGTCATTAGATGTCTTTGTTTAGCAGTCATATATATATATATATATATTTTTTTTTTTGGTGGTGGTGGTTTCAGTGTACATGAGTGTTACAAAAATATTCATGTATACATTCTAAAGTTTTATAATTTTCTTTTTATTAATAATATTAGAGTCCATGTGATTTTAATGAATTGCTTCTATAGGAAGCTTCATTGCCATGATAATCACATACTTTATGAATATTTTACCAATTTTTAAAGTAGATGTCACTATTTCAATGTAAGGCAGGATTTTTAAATGTTACTTTATCATCTATCTATTTATCTACCCATTTACCTATCTAATCATCTATAATTAGAGACAGAGAAAGAGAAAGACAGAGACAAGAGAGAGAGAATTTTTTAAAGATGTATTTTATTGTTTTGAGAGAAGGTGTGAGAGAGAGAGAGAAGGGGGAGGGCCCAGAGCAGCCTCCATAGTTATACATCATTAACTGTGATGTGGTTTCATTCTACACAGGTAGATGTGGGGCTGTGTGGGTAGGGAGTCCAACCAGGGGCCTCCTATACAGGAGGCAAGAACCTTTGCTGTCAAGCCATCCCTGTGGTTACCAGTTGCACCACAGTTCAGCATATGGGTTTGCACAGGCCAGGGCCAGGAATTCACCCTGGACCTCACAATTGGGAAGCAAGCACCCTACCAATGAGCTACACCAGCATTCCAATTTTATACATTTAAATAACAAGGGTGTCAAAGTTTGCTGAGGAAAAGAAAGAAACCCCAGAGTCTACTTCTCTGTATGTTGTTATACATACTATTTCCTCCTCAAATAATCCAAAAAATAAAATCTTTGATTTTTTCTTTATTCTTCTTGTATTTAATATAGAATTTAAGATCTTATAATCTTAAAAATATTTAAAATGTATACTTGTTATTTTCTTTTGAGACTTCAGAGAAAAATCATCAAATCAATCAAAATTAAATATTTCAAGAAGCTTCTAGATCAGGTTTTTAGTTACAAGAACTAAACAGCTTCAATTATATTGTCTTATCCTATTTAACTTCTCAACTTTTTTACATCACTTGAAAAGCTAAGTGTTATATTTTAATTTATCTATGTATTTTGTTTTGTTTAAAACAAAGGCCAGGAGACTCTTTTCCTGTGTCTTTAAACTAGTACATAACTTCTGTTTAAGGACCTAGTGACAACTGTAATGGATAATTTACAACCTACAGGGCTTCTGGATTAAATAACAGAGGTTCTGTAAACCAACAGGCTTCAGACTTTGGTGAAAGCACCAGTAATTTGTTTATTGCCCTTTCTCAGTTCCTCAATTACAATTGATCTCTGCTAAACAGTCTCATGTTGCTAATTGTCGGGAAAGGAGGAAAATAACTTAATCTTTACAGGCATCTTCTAGCCTAGTATTTATCCTTATAATTCAGTGCCATAATCTCACCTAAACACCCATAAATGGAATCCATACACCTAATCATAACAAGTACTTTCAAAATTAATTGATAAACAACCAAAGTTAAAGGAACTGTATTTGGAAGAGAAGAAATGGTGACTGATATATCTGATATTGAGCCAATGACAGACAAACAAGAGCATTTGATTAGAGCTCTTGTCCTGCCAGATTACATATTTGAATTCTACTGATAGGAGTTTAATCAGGACTTAATCTTCTTATCATGTCTAGGGTGTTGACCAACTTTAAGTACTTAACATAACACAGAACCTCCCAATATGCATTTCCACTTCAAAGCCTGAAGTGCAATAGTTAGGTGTCTCCTAATCTTATTTTTTCCATTAATACTGTTGAAAAGAAATACTTGTCATCAACTAAGCATGTCTAATTTAGTCTGTTTAACTTCTGAATTGTTTGTTTTAGAAAGGTTTGATTTATTTATACTAAATCTTCATTTTCTTGCCCTACCATGTTAGAAATTGAACATATACTAACTACACATACATGTGTGTAAATCATGACATAATTTACCGTTTAACTTTTGAAGTATTTGTTTTAGAAAGGTTTGACTTATTTATCCTAAACTTCTCTTCTTGATCCAACATTTTCAAAATTAAATATATCTATACACATACATGTGATTGTACCAAGACTACTTTAAATTCTAGCTTTTTGCTTTAATACAGTATGCTACTTGAATATCCAACTGGACAAGTGGTATATTAAAACACAAAACAAAACCATTCTTCAAATTTTTTAAACAATATACATTATAAGTAATGTTCAATGACAACTTCTGTATATCCCTCCCTGACTGTTTAGTGAGCATTCAACTTTTCCATATTAAAGTTCTACTTTTAATCCTTACAGCAGCCTAGTGGGAGATAGCAGGTATGTTTACAACCCATTTACTGTAAGTTAAAAGCAATTATTTTACTATAAAGTATCCTCCTGAGGACTGTCTGCCTGTAACCGTGTTTTTGCCAAAATTTAAATATTTGTCATGTGCACTGTTTTCATATTTTCACAACAGTCTGAAGGTACTTCAAAAAAATGGAAGTAAAATTAATGAAATTGATAACACAAATAATTAAAACTACATGAACTAGACAGATATTTTGTGTCTAGAAATAAGAATTTTTACAATTGGTGTTTAATATATTCTTATTAATATTTTAATTTTTTTTCAAATGTTCAAAGTCTACTTAATTTTAATGGAAGCATATAGTCAAAATAATGTATCATACCTCTACTTTGTCTAATGTACATTCAACTCATAGATTTAAGACATTTTACAGTTCGGAAAGATCAATAAACTCAAATGTTCAACTCAATTCAAGTCAATCTGTCATAAAAAAATTATTTACAACCAAACAAAAAATGTCCCCAATTATTTTATTATTTCTTCAATTTTTTTCATTATTTATATTTTGCTCAATTTAAAATACTATATTTGGGAGCTTAATTTTTATATTGTCTTCTATGAAACAAATTTTTTTATTCCTAACTTTAAATATAACCATAAGGGTAAAATCAAATGCTAAATATATATAACCATCCATTTTTCAACCACATGCAATTGATTTTAGAAGGATATTCCCATTCATAATAGAGGCTTAAGACCAAATTATACAGATAAAAGATAAAGAAGGTAAAAGCATATTAAATGTTGCTTCAATTTTTGTAGAAAAATGTTCAGCAATTTTTTTTTAAATGTCTACAAAAACCCATAAACATTACCTTATAGTATTTCACTTAACTAAGAAGGCAATCTGTACTCCTGTACTGTCAAATACGTACATTTTAAAGAGCTAAATTAAATAGATTTTAAAACTAACCCCTTTAAAAAAGATACTTTAAAGTCTATTTTAATAATGTATTTTAAATAAATTTATAACACAAAACTTGATTTATGTAAATAATGTTCTAATCTTGGAATTGCTGATAGAGAGGATTCATTAAATTTAAATATGGAAAGATCAAAAAATGGGTAATATTGAGCTAAATAACATATTGGCTAAGTAGCACTGAAGCATAAACAGGAAAAAATAAAAGTCTATTATTTCTTAACTATGAATGCTTTCTGAAGTAACTCACATGCTTCCATTTTATTTGAATATTGCTTTTTGTTTCCTCTATTAAGTAGTGCTTAAAAACCACAACTTCAGTCAATCAGTAAACAGGATCATTACTTCTAAGTGTTTCAGATTCTAAATCAAGGGTTTCATTTAATTTTCCTAGCAGAATAATGCATATAGATGAGGATGTCAAATTGCAAATAACCTGTATTAGAACAGCATTTACAGTGCTTATGGTAAGTAATCAACATTATTGACTTAGCTCAGGGACTTAAAATGCTGAAAAACACTAACAGAATAAATTGATTGGAAAAATAGAGAAGTACATCACTGTGTTAAAGATTTAAAATGAAAGTGAAACGCATTATATGATTTTGTGTTTTAAAAGTACATGTGCATATATAGATATGCACGTAAATGGATAATGGAGGTATTATTGATTTAAATTCTCTATTGGGATTTAAGGGAGAATGCCTAGTTTTGTTTCAATGGTAATGTTGGTATTCATTATCAATATGATAAAATACAAATTGGTGGCTATGTAATACAGATTTAATGCCCCTGTTGAACTTTTTTTCCATTAGAAGATAATGGCTATTCATGTGTACCTTGTATGACTCCAAATGCTCATTACATCTTTTCTGTGATCATCATGGTTATACAGGAAATGATTTTGCAAAATATGAAAATATCCTACTTTATTTAAAAATGATAGAATTTGCATCTGTGAACATGGCTTTCTTTAATCTATGCCTTCCATGATGCATCAGCATTCTCAAAAAAAAATGTTCTGAGTTTTCAAAATAGAAATGAAGTATTTCATAACTTGGAACAGTAAGAAAAAGGCTTATAGCAATTATTAAAGTAAAACATTTTGCTCTCAGAATAGTTTATATTTTTAACATATATACATAAAGTGAGCATTTCCTTTCTATTATTAAAGATCTTTTTATCATAGTAAATAACTCTATTAATTGAATTGCTTTCCTCTTTTCTATACAATTTCAGTTTATTTTTAGGATAGCTTTCAACCACTAATTTTAAAGAAAAAAGAATACAAAAATTCTTATTGATTTATTTTAATTAAGCCCATTACAATAATCCCTGGAGAGAAAACAATTAAACATTGAATACAAAACAATAAAAAATCAAGTTCATTTCCTCTTTGCAGTTCAGTTTTCTTAGTCATCTCTTTTTCTCAAAATAAAGGCTTTAAGTTGTAGATTTTTCAGTGAAATAGCAAACTTTTAAATGAGGATATAATACTAATATTTAATGTTATTGCACATTTACTGTATACCAGTCACTATTCTAAGCACTTAATGGACTTGCATAATTCTCCCAAACTTATAATATAAAGAAATAACCTAATGAAAAATTGGACAAATAATCTGAATAGACATTTCTCCAAGGATATACAAATTGCTAAGAAGCACATCAAAGATGCTCAAAATTATTTGCTATCGAAGAAATGCAAATTAAAGTTACAATGAGATATGACTTCTCACCAGCCTGATGCCTATAATCAAAAGGACAAGTAATAGGAAATGTTGGCAAGGGTGTGGAAAAGTCAACATCTATGTACACTGCTAGTAGAAAAGCAAAATGTAGTTCTTGGGAAACAATCTGGCATTTCCTTAAAAGAGTAACATAGAGTTATCATATGATCTAGCAACTTTGTTTCTAGGTATACAAGAGCTGTCCAGAAAGTATACAGCCATGTAACATGAAAAAAAGAGACATTTGTGGCTGGATTTTCTTTTTCTGGAAAGCCCTTTTATATCCAAGAGAAATGAGAACACATGTTTACACAAAATCCACACAGATGTTTAAGATGTTCATAAACAATCAAAAAGTGGAAACAACCCAAATATTTATCAACTGATGAATGGCTAAGTAAAATATAGTATATCCATATAATGGAATATTTGACAAAAAAAAAATGAATTGTTGAAACTTGCTACAGCATGGCTAAACCTTGTAATTATTAAGCTAAGAAGTTAGGCAAAAAAGATGGCACCCAGAATAAGCAAATCTATTAAGCAGTAGAGTAGTAGTTGTCTAAGATTGACAAGGTTGAAGGAATGGACAGTCATTGCTAATTGGTATGAGATTTCTGCTTATGGTGATGAAAATGCCCTAATATTCATTTTGGTAATGGTTGCACAACTCTGAATATATTTAAAAAACATTGACTTGAATACTTTACAGGGATAAATTGTATAGCAGCCCTGGGCAGACTTTCTCAGGGCAAGGACTACTTCTAATTTTTTCAAGTGTCACGGTCCACTAGCTATGTATTTTCACTTGCTCAAGTACATACAACCACCTCCATCATAAAGAGCCAATTCTCACCTCTAGCAGCTGTATATGTGTGTATGAACAAATGTGTTTCTTTTACATTTAGCTGCCTAGCTGCTAGGCCCTAGCATAATATGGTGTCCACTGTGACACTTTTTTCTTAACTCTTTCGCTGCATGTGAAGATAATGTCTTGTCATGAGTTACTATTGCTGCTAAGCATATGACAAGTATATCTTGTCTTGGTTTTCGTTCACGTTTTTTGTCTCTCCGCGTATTTTATTGTAACACAGGCGTGTGTGGCAATGCAGTTTATGATAAAACTCCTGTATTTTATTCGCTGGATGGAGCCATGGTCACCTTCAAAGTTTTTTTCAACATAACCAAATTTCCATTTCTTATTTACTTGAGGATATCCCAGAAACCGCTTCACATAAGGCAATAAACTACCAGCACAGCGAAAGAGTTAATTCAGGCAATAACCCCAAAATTTTTTGGCAGTCTACTGGTGGCTTGCTAATCCAAGCCTTGACCAGGTCTGAATTATATCTCAATAAAGCTGTGATATATATATTCAAAGACAGCAAGGAATGTACAATGACAGTGAGGAGCAATCCTGACTGTCACAAGCTTACTGACTATGTTGATTGTAGCTTTGAACTTCACTGTGATAAATAATTCTATTGAATTAAATATTTTGTTTAAAAAGTCACTCCCATGGGGAAGCTGGGATGGCTCAGTGGGTTAAGCGCTCACTTTGCAGCGCTCGGGATGCAGGTTCAAATCCCGGCCCCGACCTGTGTGGACCCATGTGCTGAACTGCGGACATGCCTCCCATATGGGAGGCCCTAAGCCCAGTTCCCATCCTGTGCGGCCCCCACCTACCTGCGAGGAACAAAACCATGTCGAAAAACTAATGACGTACAACTACGGAGACTGCTCCGGACTCTCCCCTGTCTCTTTGTCTCTGTCTCTGTCAAAACCAATAAAATAAATCTTTTTAAAAAATTGAAAACATAATAAATGAATAATGGGGATGCTGAGATAACTTAGCAGGTTGAGTACTTGCCTCACAAACCCATATGCTTAACTGCAGCATAATTGGTAACTGCCAGGATTGCTCAGTGACAGTGAAGGTTCTTCCCTCCCAAACAGGTAGCCCTTAGTTTGCTTCCCGCCCCTTGTGGCCCCACATCCACCTGTGTGGAATGAAACCATCTCACAATTAATGATGTACAACTACGGAGACCGCTCTGGACTCTCCCCACTTTCTCTCTCTCTCTCTCTCTCTCTCTCTCTCTCTCTCTCAAACACACACTCACTTTCAAAAACAAAAACAAAAAAATCAATCTTCAAAAAAAATTAAATAAATGAAAAAAAACAGGGTATTGTCTAAAAATATTCAGCATATCTACAAAAGTGATCCAGATAACCACAAAAATGATATTATCATAGAATATTTGGTGACATGGGAAATGTTTATAGCATATTATTAATAAAAAAAACTAGTTAGCAACAGATTGAATCAAATACAACTTTTATAAAGCAACATCTATACAAATATGGAAATCAATGTTAGCAAACATACAACAAATAGACTAATGTTTATTTCTGGGTAATGGTTTTTCAATAATTTTGTTTTTTCTTTAGTTTCTTTTTACCATAAAATTTTATAACTCCTGTATTTTTTTTAAGCTTTTGTTTGTTAAGAAAGACTAAGGGTTTATAAAAGAAAAGATCTGTGCACATACTTGAAAGAAAAACAGATAATTACTAACTGAGCCTCAAATGCTGAATTATTGCTTCCCCTTTCCTGACTGTATATATGAAGAGCTGGTGCAGTGTTTGTTTGCTCTGGTGGATAAAAGTTCATCTTATAAAAAGAGAATTACACAGAAAAACACAGAGAAACTTTAGCATTTATGGGCCATGCCTTGTATACAAAAACAATGTTATTGACTCCTTGACACTGGAGAAACTTTAGTATTTCTCCATGGCTACAATTAAGTACCCGGTTTGGGAAATGAACCAGACACCATAGTTTCATCTAGATGATAGCTGGAGACATAAAGTACTGTGGCTGCCATTTTTTTTTTCAGCTTCTATTACATCAGCAAAGAAATAACGTACAGCCCTAAACTCCCACTATCTTCAAATTGGATATGTTCTTTAAACAGTATTTTAAATTTAAGAATGTAAATACTACTCTCAATCAGACATTATATATGACATTACCCATTTTTAAGTTCAAAGCACAGGTTTTGCCCTGTCCTTGGAGACTTCATATTCTACTTGGGAAGAACAAATATTCATATATGAGAAGTAAAATCATGATATGAAAATTCAAAATAATGTATAAATCAAAAACGGTCAAAAGACTGCACATGAATGAATGCCAAATATGTGCAGGTACTTGTAAGCCAGAGCATTGTGGAGTTCTGGAGTTTGGAGACGCATAAAGTAAGATCTTGAAGGAGGCAGGGCTTTAAATGTGCCTTGAAGAAACTGCAGGATATGAACAAAAAGAAGGATGCACATTGCAGAAGGGGAGAATCAAATGAACCACGATTGAGAGGAGTTAAGAACAAGGCTGCTACTAAGATTCCCTGGAGGTTTGCTATGTGGCTGGCACTATTATCTCATTTAACCGCAACAAAACGCTTTGAGATTAGTATTACTATCTCATGACCACCTTACCTAAAACGTACTTCCCACCACTACCATCCTGACTCTATTAGTCTGACTTGGTTTCTTCATGACACTTTCATTATCAAAACCTACCTCATTTATTAACATATTTATTTCTTGGATGCAAGCTCCATAAAGGCTGTAACTTGTTCTACCACCATATCCCCAGTGCCTAAAACAATTCCTAGCCCAGATTCACACACACAAAAAAAAATACTTATAAATGGTATCATCTCCTTCTATAAAGGACCCAAATGTACTGAGAGGTTAAATAACTACCCCAGTGCCACTCAGTTAAAATTTTAATTCAGGGCTTCTTTTCTCCAAAAGTATATGCTACATTATCCCCCATTGAACCATTAGATAACAAGAAGTTCCCTTTTGAAGAACATAAATTTCTTTAGTTTGTTTTTTTTGTTGTTGTTGCTGTTTTGTTTTATTATTTATTGTTCATTGCAACCTAAAAGTAGGAAATAAAATTAGGTTACCGGTAGTATCAGATTACAAAGGCATTGGTTTACAGGTTAAGATTTTAAATTTTATTATAAGATACTATAAAACATAAACAGATTCGGGGAAAATTAATGTATTCGTCTTGTTATATAGGTTGAAATGAGAAAAACTAAGCCTAAAATCAAAATTTTTTAAGATTGCTGAGGCTAGTGACAAGCATCTTAAAGTCTAGACTAGATTTTAGCAGTGTACAGGGAAGAGAGAAAAAAAAAGAGATAATACAGATAAAATTATATTTTTATGTGAGTCTCTGTGACTACAAAGTCTTCCACCCAGTTCTCCATGGGAATCATAGCCTTCAAGATTGGTATATATATCTAGTCTTCTGGTTCCTTCTTATGGAAGAAATTCCTCCAGTAATTGTAGGCACAAGACCTTTGAAGAACTTTGCTCATGTTCATATTGTGTCACACTAGAGTGTAGTAGAGTTAATGGTGTAGGGAAAGAAACAAATATGTAGGTCTTTCAACAGCTCCTTGGGAGCAAAGAGTAGATTTTAATCATCTTTTACCTCTAGTATCTACCACGGTATTGGGTACTTATGACACATTTATTGCATGGACAATGCAGATACCCTGAGATTCCCAGGTCTGGGTGTTGGAGAGAGGTGTCTATTCTGACAGAAGATACTCCAGGACTGGAGTGGAATAATAACTTGAGAGTTATTATTATATCCAGATACCCAGAAGAGAAACCATGGAGAATGACATCTATAATTTTACACACTAAATAAGCTGAAGTGAAAGCCAGGGAGCCAAGATAAAATTTTTCACTAGAAGCAAATAGTAGGATACTAAAGTTCTTACTGCCAAGATGGAGAATGTGGGAATTAAATATTATTCATATAAAGATAAAAGTTGAAGGTCTGAGTGTAGATGTAACCTTTAAATTCACAGCAGCTGTAACAAGAGACCAAAGAGCTAAGAGCTAAATCACAGAATAAACCCATCACAGAATAAACCCACCACAGAGGAAGCAAAGGGAGACAGAGCTATCCTGTGGAGAACCACAGAAAGAATAATACAGCATCACCTCATCTATTTTTATGCAAATTTATTTTGCAAAGCCTCCCTTTGCAAAGAATGTTTTAAATTAAAATTCAGCTTTTCTAAAGGTAAATATTTGTAGACATCAAGTTTCTCTTACCCTCTCTGTCAGGTTATTATCAAATTATAAGTATTTGGGGGAAGTGTGTGTTAGCGACTATTAGAATATAGTTTTTAAATTTCCACCTGATCAGATATTACATATTCACCAAAATTTGCATGGAATATACTAATTAAAGGAAATGGTGAATGCTGCAATAAATTTTTTTATTATTAACCATACATATTGCATTTTTTAATTCTTCTAATAGATATTCAGTATCAACAGGTTGTAATTTACCAGCAAGGTATAGAATACGCATTAAAACTACTTCTAAACTACCATACAGGATGATGTATGAAGCATTTCATATAACAGCAGACTAAGTATCACAAAATACTAGCGAAGGACAAACATAGTCATTAATACTCCTTTTGAACAAAAGGCAATTTCACTGCATCATTTACCAATTGGAATATCCCCAGTCCACTTTATAATTATGCTTTTTATTCATCTCTGTAAATTCCACTTAGTGTTTTTTGGCAATTTCTTAACATGAAGGCCCTGGATGTTGTTAAATTGAATTAACAGCTTTGTAAGTAATGTACATTGTATGTATATATTTAACTGCAGGTGATTCAACTTGTTTTGTGGCAATCACTTTTTTTAACAGAGTATTACATGTTTAGAATTTATTTTATTGCAACTAATTTTTAACCTCAATATTTTGTAACATCTCTTTATGATGTTAGCTTTATAAATAGAAGGATATGGAGAACAGTGGGGTTTGGTCAGCTCTAGTTCTCTTCACATTGTTTTGGCCTAAGGCATGCCTGAAGATGGAATTGTTTCAGGGAGATTAGAACCCAGGTAAATAACCATAAAAGTCCTGCAACAATATCTCCTCCTTAAAAATATACATTTCCAACTCTTTTCAATGAGGATGGAGTATCAGAGTAAACAACTTCATTAGGCATGTGAAAGCACATTTTAGAGAAAGTACATTTGGCTGAAAATTATATGCATCTTTCTGCATCAGCCTTTTTTTGAATTTAAGGACAATCTTTCAATTAACTGAGCCTGCTGTTACATACTAAAATGCAGTTTGAGTTAACAGCGGTTTGATTGGACATTCAGAATTACGGCTTATAGAAGTTCTTAAAAGGTCATCTACTCCTTCTCCCTGCACTTAAGCAATTAAAATTGCACTTAAATATGGAATGAAGGGACAGAAAAGAAAAGGCAGATTTAGTGAAGACAAACAATAAGATAAGCACTGTTGGTAGGTACCAAGATGAAAAAGACAAGATCCCCATCTCAGTGAGTTCACAGACTAACTTGGTTTATAGGCATATAAACAAATAATCGAAATAATGCATGTGTAGTTTTTGCATAGTACCTGGCACATAAGTGCTCAATAAATAGTAGTCCTTATTTCTGTTCTTAATGAAGTGCTCACCAAGTGCAAGAAGGCATCAAACTAATGCACAACAGTCCAAAGAATACATGCTTACATTTTAGTCTGCAGGATCTCAAAACGAAGTGATTTCATTTGTTCATTCACTCATTCATTCCTAAAGGCATTAAATTACAGTATAGTAATTTACTAAGAATGCAGACCCTAAAACTCTTTGGCTTCCATTCTAACCTCTACCACATAACTAGCTGTCCCCTCATTAGAAAAACAGGGATATAGCTACTTCACAAGGGTGTTTTGAGGGTTGATAAATTTAAGAGAATTGATACACATGAAGTGCCTAACACAGAGAAAGTGCTTTTAAAAATCCAGAGATTGGTATTTTTGTTATGTATATATCCAGTGTTTATGGGGCAAATTACTAGATGCTCCTGGGAACCAAACAAGTTATAACAATTGCCTCAAAAATTCCCTCATTATCCTCTCTTGGCTCTCTATGCCTGTCACACAGCATTCTTTGGTGTCCTTGACCTTGTCACAGTTTGCTCCTCCAGCCATGACCTTCACATACTGCTCCTTTAACCTGGAAAACTCTCCTTTCTTTTTCTATTCACTTCTCATTAATTCCTTATATTCATGTCAATTCTTCTTCTCTAAGAAGTTTTTCCTGGTTGTTTACTTTAAACCTTTTTTCTTTGCTACTTGTTGTCATAAAACTGAGTTTCTTCACTATACTTATGTCCATTTACAATTATCCTATGATACTTTAACCAATGTTGGCCTTCACTACAAGAAGATAAGCTTTGATGAGTCTGGGCATCTTATCTGTTGGGTTTTTTTTTCAAACTGTATCCCAGTTCCTTATGCAGTACACAGTGAAATACACTGTAATCCTTTCATAAATATTATTGAAAAGATGTCTGAATGTACTCACCGTATTCTGATTTTAACAATATAGAATCTCCTATTTTAAATCTTCTATAATAAAGAGCAAAGCAGGTTAATAAGGTAAAGAAAACAGCCACATGAGTCCATTAGTTCATTTAACTTTTAAAACAAATAAAATTAAAATTATCATTTGCATTTTGCTAATGAAAAAAATTAAGCCTATGTGTATTTAAGTACCACAAGAATTCTAGTAAGAGGAGATTAGAATTGAAACACAGATATGACTTACTCCATTCTTTTCTGCTGTTACATTTTTGCAAAAAAGTTCTACTAAGAGCGACAAAGCCACACCCAATACGACATTTTTGGACTGAAGTTAAAACTCCAGAAGTTAATTAATTAGTAAGATAAATAGAGTGTAGTATTTTATCTTCTCTCTTTATTTCTAAGCAGCACAATTTGATATTGGGTACATTAGCCTTACATAGTAAGAGTCTCTAAATTTCTTTTGGATAATTTTATAGCTGCATTTACAGCAGTCTAGGAAATAGTATATTTAGTCTATAAAATATATTTCAGTTTTTATCTAGTCTCTTGTTCTTTAGCCTACGGCCATTAATACGAGGTCTCATTCAGGCTTTTGACTACGTGTCCTTGAGCTGACAACTGGTGGATTTCATATTAAGCAATCCATGATCTAGAGACTTCCAAGGAGAAGGCTCTGACTCTCTATGATTTTTGTGTTGGTTGTTATATTTATTAGAGGTAAATCCTCAGCCCTTAACACATTATTTGTGAATTCAGAAAATGATTTTAAATTATAAAAACATACATGTATTTGGTAAAACAAAATTTTAGTTGGTACAGAACTATAGAAAATGAAAACTAAAATGTCCCATTTCCAAACTATTAATATCTCCTATTCCTTTACCAGATGCAACTTCTTTTTAATAATTTGTTTTTCCTTCTTTTTACAGTGATTGGTTCTATCCTTATAAAATAGTTATAACTCTATGTCTTTATCATTTTCAAATAAAATCTACTAATTTTCTATGTACCTAAAACTAATATATTATTGAATGCCAACTATATTTAAATTTTAAACAGTAAAAAAAAAAAATTTAATGTTTCTATTTTCAAATAAAGAAATTTTAAGTACTTTTAAAATGTACTAACTTTCTACTATGAAAAATAGACCAATTACACTACTCCTTATCCTTTTCCTCCTCCCAATTCTTGCTTTTGTTGGTCATATTTTATCATTTTATCATGAAATATTAACCTCAAGCTTCTTCTTAGTCTTTATCCATCATTATTGAATAACATCCTTTTACTACATACTATAAGAGATGAAGAGGGGGTGCCAGGAAGGCTCAGAGGATTGAGTGCTTGCTTTGCAGCCCTGGGGTCTGATCATCAAATCCCAGCCCTGGCCCATGCAGACCCTTATGCTGAACTGGGGTGTGTCTCCAGTTCAGTTCACACCAGGGAATGTATCTCATGAGCCTGCAGCTCATGGGGTGTGCCTCCCATGCGAGAGGCCCCCAGCCCAGCTCCTGCCCTGTGCAGGCCTGCACCCACCTGCGGGGTGAAACTATGTCAAAAACTGATAATGTGCAACTACAAAGACTGCTGTGGGTCCTCCCACCTTATCTCTGTCCCTCTCTGTCTCTCTGTCTCACTTTCTCTCTCTGTCAAAAACAATAAAAATAAATCTTTAAAAAAAAAAAGATGAGAAAATTAGCACATCTACATTTTCATCTCTGCTGCCCATTTTCTACCACATCCTATTGGCTTAACAATTATTCATATCATCAAGGTCTATAAGTTTACAATCTATTCTATATTTATTTTTGCTTTCCAACTTTGGTGTACACACAGATAAAAATTTTTGAAAACAATATATAGCATTCATATAATCATTATTATTATGTAGATAATGTTACTGTGATGTTAATAATTAGAGGGTTTCCATATTTTTGTAAGATACTGGCTACCACCTAAATTTGGATCATCACACATCCTCCAAAAAACACTGGGGATAAAAAAGAATAAATTATATAATATGTAACCCATGCCAACAACAGAACTAGAAAACAGGAAAGACTAAAACTCCAATTCATTATACATGTAGCAGAAGCAGCTCCTTAACATTCTCCAGAGGGGAGTCAGTGTTGGAAGACTAGTGTCCATGAGGTCTCAGGTTTCTGAACCTTAAATGAGCAAGTCACTGATTGCACTTTGTTCCAGACTAGCATTGCAAGGCTGTTTGTATAGCAAACAGCAATAGAAGAAAGAGATAGTGTTTCAGTCTGGTAAAAAAAAAAAAAAAAAAGTCAGGTTTGCCTGGGAAGATAGAGTTCACCATTTGGATCATAATGTGGCATGCTTACTGTTCAATATAAAAATTTGGGTTTGCAAAGCTTCTGTTTCCCTCATATAATACAACTAACTTCAAGTTCAGATCCAATGGCCCTCTTTGTGCTGTTCTATGGAAAGTGGGTCTGGGAGAATCAGCATGCACAAAAAAAACACTGATACTCTGATTATTGCTATTGTTGTGAGTAATAAGCAGTCCTTCCTTTCTGATCCAGAAGTCTTGTGCCTTCTTCTAGCATCTATAAAACTGTTAGGCTAGCTTACAAGTGGGGTTAAATCTCACTCTTTATTCTTGATACTTAGTCATATTAGGCCTGTGAGGAAGAAAGGAGAGGAGAGCTATGGTATCTCAACTGTGGCAAAATACATGTAATACCAACTAGGCTGCTACCACAGAAAGAAATGGCCCTAAACTGAGTGGAAAATACTGAGAGATCTGACACCTAGTAAATCCAAGCAAATGGTTCCTTAAAAGTCAAAAGAAAGGGCCTTGAAGATATACATGTCCGAATGTAGCACTGTGGGAGACAGCAACATTCTGGAAAGGAGGAATGAAACAGTTAGAGTATCCTCTAGAAGTGAATGGAAAAAGGGAAACAGATAAGAATGAGGGCCCCTTTGAAACAGGATAATATAAAGAAAAAATAGAGCAAAAATAAAAAATAAAAAAAGTAAAAGGTAAGAGGGTTACTTTTAAAAATAAAAGTCCCTCACCCTCTACTACAGCAACAAAAGACAGGAACAATTAAAACTAAGAAACCTGGTAAGTCTCCATATTCTCATCCAATATTCTCTTTTCTCGTGTGTATGGGATATTCATGTCTATTAGGCCACAAAGAAAGCTTTAATAAGTTCCATCAAGTAAAAATAACAACAATAGTATTTTCTGATCACAATGCAATAAAATACAAATTAATTTTAAAAAATTATAAATACAAAAACAGGCTTCCACTTAAAAAACTGTTAAAACTGTTAAATAACTCTGGGGAAAAAGAAAAATTGTACATGTAAATTATAGAATTTCTATAATAATGTTAATATAAATTACACAAATATTCAATCTGTGGGATACAACTAAAGCAGTGCTCAGAGAAAAACTCATTGCTTTAATACTTATATTAACAAAAATGAAACAATACAAATAAAATTAACTTCTTACTCAAAGGTAGAAAGAGAACAAAAAATTAACTAAGAGAAAATAAAAATTAATGAGTTAGAATAAGAAAAACCAAACAACTAATAAATACAATTGGTTCTTTGAAAGTTTTAATAAAATACACCAACCAATTGCTAAGCTAAATAAGAAAAAAAAAAAAAACAACTACACATTCTCAATTAAGAAATGACAAGGAGAAAATAACCACTTAAACAAAAGAAATTCAAAAAGTCATGAAACCACTTTGTACAACTTTATGCAAATAAATAAATCTAGAAACAAATGATATTAATGTAAAAAAAAAAAAAAAGAAAGAAACAGAGACCAATTTAAAAGAAGAAATAAAGCTGTCAAAAACCTATTCTCTAGGGGATACCAGATTGTCTCAGCAGGTTGGCTACTTGTCTTGCAGCCCTGGTATCTGAGGACTGAGTCCCAGCCCTGTCCCTTTCAGACCCATGTGGTGAGCTGGGGTATGTTCCCAGTTTGGTTCTTACCCCAGTGAGCTTCCCAAGTGGGAGGCCCCCAGTTCGGCTCCTGCCCCAGGCATGCTTCCCACGCCAGAGGCCCCCAGCTCGCAGGGATGTGCCTCCCGTGTGGGAGGTGCCTGGCCCAGTTCCTTTCCTGCACAGCCCACACCCACCTATGGAACAAAACTATATAGAAAACTAATGTACAACTATGGAGCCTGCTCTGCACTCTCCCCACTTCTCTCTGTCTCTCTTCAACTAAATGAAACACATCAACCCCAAATGGTTTCTTGGGAGAAATCTGTCAGACTACAAGGATCAGATAATTCTAATCCCACATAAATTGTTCTAGAGCATAGAAACAAGGAAAACAAAAATGCCATTTTTAATGACACAAGTATATTTATACCTAACATAAGCAAAACTACACAAGAAAAAGAAACTACAGTCAAACTTCACTTATAAATACTGTATGAGTTTTTGAGGGCTGCCATAACAAAATAACTCATATCAAGTGGTTTACATAAAAGAAATACATTTTCTCACAGCACTGGAGGTTGGAAGTCAAGATCAAGGTCTTGATAAATTTGGTTTCACCAGGGTCCTTTGTCATTAGCTTGTAGGTGACTATCTTCCCCCCTGTGTTCTCACACGACCTTTACTCTGTGCACACACAGCCTCATGTATCTCTTTCTATTCTTTTAAGAGTCATATTGGATTAGGACCCCTCTTTATTACTTTATTTAACCTAAGTTAGCTATTTATAGGCCCTATTCCAAATATACTGGGCATTAAGGCTTCAATATATGACTTTGTGGGAAAACAATTCAGTCCTTAACAAACATTTTGCAATATTCCTAAATAAAATGTTAGCAAACAACTCAATAACACAGAAAAACATTATTATATATTATTCATTACCAAATAGAGTATATTAAAGAAATGCAAGATTATAGGTATCAGCTAAAAATGATAGAGATATTTTCCTTTTGAGTTGGGCATTCTCACCAGTATAAATCTACCTAAGGAAATTTTCCTACATATATAGCATTTGCACACTGTTATTGCTTGTGGTATTTTATAATAACATAAGACAGCAAACACCCAAATATTTATAGGTAGGAAACAGTTTGATACATCCATAAAATGCAGCCATAGGAAAGAAGAGAAGGTTCTCTATATACTACTACTGAGTAATCGTCAAGATGTATTATTAAATGACAGAGTGCATACAATATGCTACCTCTGTATAAAAAAAGAAGACAATATATATATCATGGTCCGATGAAAGTCTGCTGCTGCTGCTGATCTGACAGTATGTGGAGCTCATGTGGTAATATGACAATGGGGAACAGCTGTAAACACAGATAAAGCTTTTTTTGATTTCCTGCTGCTCACTTGCAGCAGGGCGGCCTGGTGCCTAATAGGCCATAAACTAATACAGGGGTTAGGGACTCCTGGTGCAGTGAATACTAACCAACTGAGGGAACAAGACAAAGACTGAGAAAGGCGATGCCTCATGCTGGAGAACTGGTCATAAGTCCAAGCAATGGTTAAACAGGTAGGTCATTAAGTGAGGAGTGGCTGTATGTACACACACACACACACACACGCACACACACACATACATATTTTTTTTAAAAAGAAGCATTTATGGATTAAGGGGGGAAAAGGGTGGAAGGTATAAAGATATAGGTGATATTTCTCTGAGTATATTTTTTAATACAATTTTAACTTTAAAATCATGTAAATATTTTAACCGATTGAAAAATTCAAAGGAAAAAAGCAAACTCTAAAGCTGAAAATATAAAGTAAGAAACTAAGTGTGCATTAAATTGGTAATACAATCATCTACAGAAAAGACTTATGTTAATAAGGTGACCAACTGTCCTCCTTTAGGGAGGATAGTCCTCTTTTCGGAAGTTCTGTCCTCCCTCGAAAAGTGTCCTCCTAGATGTCCTCCTTTTTAACTTGTGTTCAGTTTTTAGCCACAGAACTACCAGACATTAAAATAGATGACAATGTCTATTTGAAGAAATTAGAAAACGAAATATTTATTTAAATTCTGAAAAATTGGTCGAGTGAGAAAAATGAACATGTTGAACTCGATAAAAGATGGGTGGAAATATTCAACCATTTCAAAAATGCACATATACCATCTGAAAATTTACTTCTAGTCCAATTTACATTGCGCTGCCCTGGCACTAACGCAGCAGTTGAAAGGGTATTTTCAATTGCTAATGATTTTTGGACAACTGAAAAAATCAAGACTGAATGTTGATACTCTAGCTGCAACACTTGCTGTGAAATTCAATATGAAAAATAGTTCTTGTACAGATACATCTAATATTTTGTTAGAAAATGACAAATTAACAAAAAATATTCATTCAATCAAAAAATATTCATATTTAAATAATAATTAATCATAATATACCTGCGTTATCTATTTACTATATTATAATGCTTTCTGTTTAGTTATTGTTGCAAAGAATAAATATTTTTATTTGCAATATTTGTTTCTTTAATTTATTTATGTCCTCCTTATTTATTTATGTTCTCCTTTTCATTGGAAAAAAGTTGGTCACCTTAATGTTAAGTGTCTTTTGAATAATATACTCTGCCCATCTTTTGTGGTATTATTCTAAGGACAGAAGAAGAAAAAAAAAAGAGCAGCAAGAAAAAATCTTAAACTTCACTCACTAGTTATATTTTTCTAGTAATAATTATGATGTTATTTTGGGGGTTACTAGAATTCAATTCTGCAGCACTTAATATGATGTGTTCAGTGATTGTCAGATTTTAAAAGTTAGTACCGGTACTTCTTTATAAATGGCAAATGTATAAGGCCCATTACAAAACAGTGTGAGAAGGGCATGGGAGCAGTGGTGGTAGTAACCAAATCCCTAATGTATGAAGAAAAAAGAAAAATTTAGTACTCTTGCTTTTTAAACTGTTGTCAAAAAGGTAACAATTGCATGTCTTTTTAAAATCCTAAATCAACAAATACTCAAGCTTTCAGAAGCTTAAAACTTTAACTTGGGCCATAAATGTGTTTATGCCATATCCTGACAAAATTGGAGAACTTTAAAGATTATACTGCAAAATGTGTTTTGCAGGACACTCCATGATGCCATTTCCTGTCTACATGAAATCAGTGTGACTCAGAATGACACCTCTTATATTTCTAAATAAGATGAATAATAAGAATTAAGAAAATTCTTCATATATACTTGGATATGACATCCAGAAAAACAATCCAAATCTTTGGATTTCTAGGTGTCATCTTTCTATTTTGGAGATTATTCATTTCACACAAGGCAGGTAGAGGAAGTGAATATTTTGAATGATAGCGCTTGGACGGCAGAGCAAGTATGATGATATTTTTCAAAAATGAACAGGAAAGATTGCCATTTTAAAATTTTAATTCTAAAAATTCAAGATGGGAAAAGCCAAGTTTAATTGCTATTAATTTTATTTGGTCTTATTTTATTTTAATTTTTGGAACATTGACCACAATTGAGAAAGAGCCAACACATTATGATATAGGTGTAGAAAGACAGAAAGATAAATATAGTCATGGATTTAAAGAGAAATACTGACCACAACAAAAGAAGTATCAACTCCCTTACTCTATACACAGCAGATCAAATTTAGATACTGTTTAGTTCTAATCATGCCATTTTAAAAATGATATTCGGCGGGGAAGCCGGGATGGCTCAGTGGGTTGGGTGCTCACTTTGCAGCCCCGGTGACCGAGGACTGAATCCCGGCCCCTGCCGTACTGACCCATATACTGAGCTGGGGAGTGCCCCCAGTTCGGTTCTCACTGGGGTGAGACCCCGGCCCAGTTCCTGCCCTGTGCAGCCCTGCCCACCTGTGGAATAAAACTATGTGGAAAAACCGATGATGTGCAACTGTGGAGACTGTTCGGGGCCCTCCCCCTTCTCTCTGTCTCTGTCTCTGTATCTCTCTCTCTCTGTCAAAAACAATAAATAAATCTTTTTTAAAAAATGATATTCGTAAAGTATAAATGATCAACACTTTGACCTATAGTTCCTTTAGCTTTTCATCTTTAAATGACCTGTCCTCCAAATTTCCTTAGCTTCCCACTTCCATGGATGGTGGAAGGCAAAGTGAGGAGTGATCTGTACATAGTTTATGTAAGTTGATTGTCTTGTCCTAAACAACTGATTCTCAACCTGGCTACATATTAGTACCATGTGGCTAGGTATAAAAATATATTCCTGCCTGAAACCACTCTAGAATAATTAAAACAGAATTGGGGTGAAGAATGGGAGTTAATCTGGGCAATTTTAAAAGCTCCACAGTTGTTTTCAATGTGCAGTCAGGGTTGAGAATTCATGTCCTAAACAGATCCTATGGGCTTTACAGACAGGAATTAAAATATCCCTGACAGTGTTGATGAGATGAGTAAGAGACATGCTTGCTGGGTTCATGAATTTTCAAATTCTGATTTATTAAAAACAAAGTGGGAAAATATACTAAGCTATTTAGGTATTATATTTGAGGTAGTTTCCCAAAACATTAACTTATGCCCCAAGGATTTATAAGCATCATTAATCAGAAAAAAAAGAAAAAAATACTTGGGTAATATTTTGATAGAAACTTTCAAATCCAGTATTGTAAATAAAATCGATAAGATGATTTTTTTTTCAGGTCAGTCATTAAATGTAAACATTATATCAAAAGCAAATGAAACTGTTGTTGCTGTGTATTTTTTTAAGAGCTGTTTTAGCATGATAGTTTTGGATTATAAACATACTCAATATAGTTGACTATCTTAGAGGAATGAGAGAGGAAGTTAGTCTCACATGCATAGGCTTACAGAAAGGATGTAATTAAATGTAAAATAAATATATACTTTGTTTTCTTTAAGAATGAAGCAAGTGTTAAAAACTGTGGTAGATCTTTTAATCTGTTGCTATGCCAACAGAAAAATTTTAAATGGATCCAAGAAATGGGACAATTTTCAGGAATATAAGTACAACCTATTTCAAATAAGTACAATTATATTCATATTATCACCCCCAAGGGGATAGAGTCTTGAGGGAATTAGTGCAGATTTAATGGATCAGGTTTTTTTTGTTTTGTTTTTTCCCCCCTCTAACCATATAAGGCATGAGGCACAGAATCTCACGCTATATTTCTCTGAGATCTAGATCTGAATTTAGGTTAAACTTTTGGGGGATTGTGGGCAGCACTGTTCCCCAGTGTGTAGGAAGCAGAACAGCATGTTTCTACCATTTTAACACTGATCAAAACATACAAGAGACAAAAGTCAATAAATCTTGACCTCTAATTCTCAGCATAATACCAAGATGATATAGTTTTCATATATAAAAACATCTTAATAAAATATATCTTATATGCAAATTACCAGCATCCTTTCTGAGTCAGACAAAGATAGGCATTATTTTTCCAAAGGAGTAACATAGATTAAAATGAAGTATGACCTGAAATCTATAAATTATAGAAAATTAAAATTATAAATCCCTTCAAGTCCTATTTATATGAGACAGGATTGTAACAATTGGATATTCAGTGCAATGATCAACTTCTTTACAGCTTTCTCACAAATATATACAAGCATTTCTTTTTTTTGTTTGTTTTTGAGAAGTTGTTTTGCTAACATTGTAAACAGATAGTTAGGAAAACATTTAGCATATCCAGAGGGTCTTTCCTTAACTGTAGAGCAAGTCAGGAATAGATTGCCTCAGAAAAATAAAGATGAAAATTTAGTTCAACTGCCTTTCCTGGAGGTATTTCCATAAAGAAAGAACTAGATAATTCACAGTAATTAAAAAGTATTTTCAATTAAATGTTTGTCAGTGTGGGTGAGTCTGCCTTATTGCCTATGAGAAAATAAAACCCTACTTCAGCTTCTTTTCAAATGTTTATTTTTAAATTACTTAATTATCAAATGGAGCAATTGTGAACTACAACTTTTTATTATAATGTGAATATTTATTTTTTGTTCTGAAGCTGAGAAAACATCTGAAAGTAAATAGCTTGAGAGGAGAAGTGGCATTCTTTTTTCTCACTAGGTTTCTATCACTTTTCCTTAGTTCTTGTTTTATTTCTTAAACATGTGGAGCTAAAGAGGTCCACAAATGCAGGGGCGGGGGGGTGGTGGAACAAAAAAACCCTGGAATTTATTTATTATAAAATTGTGTATCCTTATATGTTTAATCTTCAGTCACCTTTAAAGTGATCTTCATTGGATGCAATACACCTATCTAGACATTTTTTTCACTGCTCAAAACTGTTTTTGAACTTGTCAATTTTGATGCCTTTTAGTGCTTTTGCCATTTTTTGTTTGTTTGTTTCACCTCTTCCACATCAGGAAAATGTTTCCCTTTGAAGATTTTTTTCATTCAGAGAAACAAAAACAAACAAACAAACAAAATAGTCACTCAAGGAGAAATTGGGTGAATAAGGAGGGTGGGGCCCAGGGGTCATGCCATTTTTTTCATCAAAAACTGCTAAACTTGGTGTTACATGGGCAGGTGCATTGTCATAGTAGAAGAACTAGTCATCTGCTTGCCACACCTTGGGACATTTCTCCCACAGATTGTGATGCAACCTTCTAAAAATTTCCGGATAGAAAACTTCGGTTGACTGCTTGACCAAGAGGAACAGATTTTAAGTGTACAAACCCTCTCACATCATAGAAAGATAATTTCTGAGAAGCCAGGATGGTTCAGCAGGTTAAATGCTCACTTTATAGCCCTGGGAACCAAGGATCGAATCCCCACCCCTCTCGGATTCATATGCTGAACTGGAGTGAAGCCCCCAGTTTGGTTCTTGTCCCCAGTTTATATTGAAAACTGGTGATGTACAACTATGGAGACTGCTCTGGGCCCACCCCCTTCTCTCTGTTTCTCTGTCTCTGTAAAAAAAAAACAAAAACAAAAAAACCAATAAGATAAATCTTTAAAAAAGAAGATAATTCTGTTTTTTGGGGATCCCCTCCTCATATACTGTTTGAGCTCATTTTCAATGCTGATCATAATTATATAGATACAAAGATTGCCCACTGGCTACTGGATATTACCCAGTTTCACTTTATCTTTGTTTTCTGAATAGTGAGCCACCACTATTACTTACATTAATATTACATAGTAAATGACAGCTTTATCATTATATTAGCAGCCTTTAGAAGTTAGCTAATGTGACTGCATTTATCTAAAAAACATAAGCTCCACTTACACCTATTTCTATATGTAATATACAGTATTTTTTAGACTATCTAGGTGTTATAGGATCACACCGTTGTAGCTTATGCTAATTAGCCCCCCCCAAAAAAAGAGAGATGTTGGTGGACAAAAATGATCATTATATTCTTAAACATGCCTGACTGTCTAGTCCTATGTCACAAACTGTCCTCCCCCACCCCCCAAATAAAGATAACATTTTGAAAAAAAATTGAGTATGGTTGAATATCTACAAAAAAAAATCTGATCTATGCTAGGGGCATTCAAACTTTGCAATACCAGACTACTTTCTTCCTGAACAAGCTATAAAAAGATTTAAAAAATTACAATAATCTTCAATTTTGGCTCTCCTGGCCCCTTATGGCCCTCTAAACTGTCTACTAAGAATAGTTTGAAAACCACTAACATTAATTTTCATAATATTCTTTCATATCTTTTTCTAGGTTTTCCCTTTCAATATGGAGTATTATATATTTTAATATGTTATATTTTGTTATATTAGTCATGATTTTCCTGAATTTTTCCTCTCATGTTTTATTCAATTTCCCCATGTCTCTTGTTTCCACATCTTGTAAAATGAGGGTTATAGTAGTACTTAACTCTTGTAAGTATTATATTTATACCTTAAATATAATATATAATCAATATTATTTAATAGTACATAAATTGGGGAAGCTGGGATGGCTCAGTGGGTCAAGTGCTCACTTTGTAGCACCAGGGACCGAGGATCGAATCCCGGCCCCAGCCCGTGCGGACACATATGCTGAACTGGGGAGTTCCCCCAGTTCAGTTCTCTCTCTCTCTCTCTCTCTCTCTCTGTCAAAAAACAACAACAACAATATAATAGTACATAAACATATTTATATATTTTATAGTTGTATTGTATGATATTAGAAAAAAAATTGTTTTTAATTTATATGTAGAAAATGCTTGGGACCATAAGCAGTAAATAAAGCATTTGTCAAATACAAAAATAAAAGCTGATGTGGAGTTGATGCAATTTTATCAATGTAGAAGCAACATGTTTTATATGAAAGGCCAAAATATCATTTTCTATTTTGTTTCTAATTTTATTTTTTAGGCTAATCTATATTTTGTTGATTTCCAAGGCTGAGTTACACCAATATTGAGTTAAAGTAGTCATAAAATAACTGTTTACAGAGCCTTACGTTTCCCTAAATGGACATTTTTAAAAGTTCAAACATTCAGCTGGACATGGGAAGATATTTGGGGTTCTTTTTCCTGTCATTATTGCTACCACTCAATCTCAACTGCCACTCATCGGGCACACTACACTGTAACTTGTTCTCATCAGTTTGGTCTGACAGAATACTGAGGAGCTTAGCATCACCTCTATTTTTTATTTACTCTATTTTCAGAACATTTATAACATGTTAAATATGGCAGCAGCCCTGGGCCTTCAGAGACACCTCTGTTTTTATTTCTCTCTCCTATATTTTGTTTACTTTTATATTCTGTAATGAGGACTGGAATCCTGATTGGTTTAACATTTAGGAAGATTCCAATAATCTTTTTCTTAGAAATGAGTAGAAAGAAAGAATATAATTTGTGTCCAAAATTCCTTAGTGGCTTAAATATCCAGAGGAAGATAAAAGGAAAAATATTAAATACAGGAAAAACAGACAGCCTAAGGCCAGAACAAAGGCAACTACCTAGCTGCCAGAGATGTTAGATTATCTTTTATTCTTGCAATTTCTTCATAATTGGTTTTAATTTCTGTTTTTAGGGTTGTATTAGGGGCTCCTACTGTCCTTGGCAAGACTTTGAGTGGTACTCTCAATTAATAACAAGAGCAGTTCAGACCACAAAACTGCAGACTTGAGGAATTCATAAATGAAACCAAAGTTCTGTATAAGAACACACAACAATCTGTTAGAATTTGAAGAGATATCACAGCAAAATTACATTTCACAAAATTTTATAACAGGACCATTCATCTAGTATCCTGAGTATTTCAAATAGAAATCTTTCTATTTTCTCTATTGACTCAAGGGGTAAAAATAAAAACAACTTTTTCAAAGGAATAAACCCTTCTACTTTAATGTGCTTTAAAAAATAACTATTTTCTAAAACACTGTTGAAAAAAAGCAAAACAAAACCCTTACTCTATAGGAGACATTCATGATTGAATTGTCAAACTGAAAATTGATTTAAATTTTTTTTTTTCTAAAACTGGATGAGTTAAACTCTAGTTAAGGGGAAGCTCAAGTAAGGCCTATAAAAGTTTTCTTTGTTCACTATATTCTTTTTGAAGTCACTGCATAGAAATGCTATTTAGCTAATAATTTATAGTATATAATTTAATTTTGATTCAACAAATGTTTATTAAGCACAAACTATATGAAAGTTACTAAACTCTTTGGGGGGAGGGGTATAAAACAATGCACAAATCATTCTTACATACAGTATAGTGAAGAAAATATTACATGCCCCAAAAAACTGTTGCAATAATATCTAGTGCTTACTAATGGCTATACATTGTGCTGTATCTACATTAATGCATTTATCTCACCATAAACTTAAAGTTTACACATGAGGAAACTAGGCACAAAGAGGTTAAGTGATTTGTCTGAAAACTGCAAAGCTATTAGATAATAGGGCCAAGATTAAATCCAAGCAGTCTATCTTCTAAGTCCACACTCTGAACCACTGATCCTCTCTATTATGTCAAACAAAAGCACATACTATACTCATATCAGATAAGAGTTAAATAATTTGATGAGAATTATGAAGAGAAAACTAATAATCAGGAACCCACAGCAAAAACATTACTCACCTGGGTTGGCTAAGTTCCACTATAATAGGAATTGTCATGAAACTCACAAAATTTAATTTTTCCTTACTGTTTTTGGTCAAACTATCATATTTTGATCATGTCTGTCATTCTAATAATAATATCCTATGTGTCTTAATCCTTTCAGACTGCTATAACAAAATGCCAAACACTGGTTGGCTTATAAACAACCAAAATTTATTGCCAACAGTGCTGGAGGCTAGCAGTCTGACATCAGAGTGCCAGCATAGTTGGGTGAGGGCCTCTTACAAGAGACAGACTTCTTGTGTCCTCACATGGGCTAGCCCTCTGGGACCTCTTTTATAAGGGCACCAATCCCATTCAAAAGGCTTGGTCTTCATGGCTTAATTATCTCCCAAAGGATTTATCTCCTAATACCATCATCTTGTAGATTAGGTTCAACATATGAATGGGGGGGCATAAACATTCAGACCCATAGCACTACGTTCATTTTCATTTATGGAGCCCAGGAATTATTGTTTCCATTTTACAGTGAAGAGATGAAGACAAATAGTTTAAGTATTTTCCCAAGTTCCACAATAACTAAGTTGCAAAGAAAAATCTCAGGTGAATATTGAGTTGAACCTTAAAATAGAAGTATTTCAATAAGTAAAAATATGTTGGAATTTTAGGCAAAGGTTGAATAAAGCACCAAGATTCAAGGGCATATAAGGTAAAAAAGGGTGTAGGAGGAAGTTGTGAGTAACTCAGGGGTCTCCAAACTACGGCCCATGGGCCGAGGCCCTCTCATCTGGCCCGTGGAGACCTTTTTATCTGAATAAAAAAATATTAAATAAATAATTAAAAACAACATCTATGTTTTGATTCTTTTTTATTTGGACCTCAAGTGTGTAGTCAGCCCCCAAACTGCTGTTTGATAGTTAATGCAGCTCACAGGCTGAAGTTTGGAGACCCCTGCGGAGTCTAGTTTGAATGGGATATAGGATTCATCTAGGTGATAAGATGTTGATTTTGATAGAGAAAACAACAAAAGCCAACAAGCAATAAGAAATATGAGATAGTGACTCTGGAGAGTTGTTGGTGCTGCCAATAAAACACTGGAAGTCGTTTTATGCAAGTGATAACTATAACAGTGGGAAAAAAACCAAAATTACTAAGGGAGGGAAAGTAGAGCTAGGGTTAATGGAGAGAAACCAAGGCATGTGTCAATATGCAGGATGGGAGAAAGAAGAGAAAGTCACGACTAAAATAAAGAAGAAATTGTTGTAGGACCAGAAAATAGAATAAGATAACAGTGTCCAAGAAGTCAAGAAAAATTTTTTAGGAAGGACTGGGTGGCCAAATGTCAAATGCTATAATTTTTAACATACAAAAAAGAAAACAAACAGGATGCGCTTTTAAACAAATATGCACCCACTACCAAGAAACTCTATCCACATTGATTATTTAAATGTTATTTACTTAGAGTCATACCACTTATCCTGGAAACAACTTCATAAAATATTATCAAAAAGTGCATATGGACTTGAAGTTCTTTCTTCTGAGGGAAAACATTAAAGCATACTTGTAGTCACCAAAAAAATATTATTGAAATTTTATAGGAATACTAAGCATGGTAATACTTTGTTTTTTTGTTATGTTTTATGTTGGGTTGTTTGTTGTTGTTTGTGTGTGTGTGTGTGTGTGTGTGTGTGATGCACATCTAATAATTTAAAGAGAAAACAAGCATTTTCTTATAAAAATACAAGTGTTTGTAGTAGTCATGTGACCTGAACATCAGTCAATCAAAATGTAGTCATGGTGCACATGCAGATAAATGCATACACTGAAGTCCCACATTCAAATACTTTTTCTGGAGTAGAGATCACCTTAGGTAAGACAGCTTCAGTCCATGCTTCTCAATATATCTTTTCAACAAAATGAGTACTTTACCCCTACTCCTACCCCACAGAAAGAACTGTGAGCCAATTGTCTCCTACAGTTTCTGGGTTTTTTTCCAACTTACACACGCTCCCATATCCTATTACTCTAATGACTCATTGAATCTGTAGCAATTTTAACATATACATTATCTCCCAGACATGAAAACTATATTTACAAGTTTAATAGAATGTACTGAACGCAGACTTAAAATACTAACTGTGCATTTAATTTCTTTTTATCAATATCTGTCCTCTATGCACTTTGAAATATTATTTTCAAAGAGACCTTCTGTCTCTCTTTCCTACTTAATCTTTATTCTCCCTTCTTTCTCCTGCCTCTGTTTTTCTGTTTGTGTTATTCTGTGAAAAATTAAATGTATATATATCACACTGACATTTCTTCCCAATGTTAGCAACATTTATTCCTGGAGAATTTTACAGCTAATCTGTTTCACCTGTGGCAGTTTTAAGTAAATCTCAGATTGGAATTTCTATACCTATCTAAATGGATCCTTTCTCATCTTGCCCCTAGGCCTCTGAGGTAAGGAATACATGGTGTGTTCTGATGCTATTCAATGATAAGGTAGGAGCAGAGATTAGATGTGTTCTGAATTGTATTGATGTTCTCTTTTTGGTTGCCTAAGAGAAGGAAGAAATCTTTAGAAAAATATTTCAGAAAACCTTTTCTGAGTTGATATGTAGTACATTTCTCCTTTTTTTTTTATACAAGATGACAGTGTATGTGAGATGTAAAGATGAGTTTGCTCAGGCAATTACCCCTTGTTGATAGCAGATTATTTCCTCTGGCAAAGTTGAAAATAACTTGTTGGTATATAAGTTACTGCTGTTCTGGGGATGTAGTAATTTACTCTCCTGCCTTTTTTATGAGCACATTTATTTTAATCAGTAGAGTTCAGAGTAGCTCTTTTTCATCTAGTTCCTTTTTGGGAGTTATGTGCTTTCTAACATATAATGAAGGAAGGTCCTTTTGCACACATAGGAGAAAAGAGATATATTACTGAAAAACTGGTTTCTCCACAGGAAATCGTATCCCATGATCTTCATTTCCATGTTAAAAAGCACAACATTTATTCTCTAGAGCTCTAGCACAAATTATTTTTCTTAAGAAAACAATGTCTAACTCACGGAGCAACTTAACATCGTCTTTCATTCTGGGGACTGGTAACATAGAATACTTCCTTCCACACACAGGATGAAGGAGAATGTGAAAGTATTCAGGTTGGCAAACACTATACAAGCTTTAAGAAATATTTCAGCTTACTAAACACTTGTAGGATAAAAGCAAGCTGGAGACTTTTACTTACTTCACCACTTTGCAGATGTAAAAGGAAAGAACCAAAGAAAGAAAAAAGATAACTTTTCTGTGGCAACTGGAAACTTTGATGGAAATCAAATAAATATTTTAACTAAGATTCTGTGTCTCTTCAAATATATGGCTTCTTCTTAGGGGACCCCTTAGCCATCCCCTCACAGAGGTCTTTCTAGTTCTAATAGAGATATAGAGAAAACAAAATTCACTCTCTTACATGAATTCCTGCCTTGCTAAATCTAGAAATCCATGTATTTTACTTATAATGAAAGTGCAATATATGATAAAGAGGTGGAGCACTCTAGCTATTCCACTTCTGGGTATTTATCTGAAGAAAAACAAAAACCACTAATTCAAAAGATGTATGCACCCCTCTGTTTTTTGCAGCATTATTTATAATAGCCAAGATATGGAAACAATCTAAGTGTATATCAATGGAAGAACTGATAAAGAATGTGTGGTATATAGATACACAATGAAATACCACTCAATCATAAAAAAAAAATTGAAATCTTACTATTTGTGACAACATAGATGGGCCTTGGGGATATAAGGCTAAGTGAAATAAGTGAGAATGAGAAAGACTGATACTGTATGATTTCACTTATGTTTGGAATCTAAAGCAAACAAACAAAAATAAAAAACAGAAACAAACTCATAGATACAGAGAAACAGACCAGGGATCATTAGAGGGGAAGGCTATGGTGGAGAGGGATGAAGGGGGTCAACTGTATGGTGACGGATAGTAACTAGAATTTGGGGAATGATCACTTTTTGGCATACACAGATGTTCAATTTTAATATTGCACACTTGAAACTTATATAATTTTTAAAAAAGAGGTGGATCATTTATATTTCTCTGGGACATCATAAAAATAACACTGTTAGTGACTCCCCATTCAGGTTTTTCCTAGGGAAGTGCAAAGTTTAGCTGATGGGGAACAGATAACAAAGGCTGAGAGCTATACATTTTTGGCAGTATCGGCGGCTATTTATGTTCTTATTATTTTATTCTCCCACTCATAAAGTACTAAGTAATAATTTTCTTTTTATCTTCAGGATTATTAAGAGGACAAAGAAAATCTAAAAATGTAGAAGCACTTGCCTTTCTTAAAAATAAAAAAAAAAAGGTAATTACAAAGTATTATTTCCTGTTCTTCTTCCATATAAAGTTTGTATTTAGGTAAAAACAAAATACCACTAGTAACTCTTCTGTTAAGAAAAAATTAGGTAAGAGAAAAATCAAGAATTGCAAGATTATTTTACAAATAATTCTGTTACTCATTTATAGAAAACATATGTGGACAAGGCAGTAGAATATATGAAATCATCCATGAAAATTTATATGGCCAATTCAGCATACATACATATTTATGATAACAGTTTCACCTACAAATCACATGCACCTATATGTTAAGTATGTTAATAGCTAAACAGAATAGCAGCAAAGGTTTTTACATTTGTTATTGTTGAATAAGTAGAAATTCTCTTATCTGTATAGAAGTAAATTTGCTTTCCATGCCTTTGGTGGTTGCAAGAAAACAGCCCAAATCTATGCTGAAATAGAAATCCACGGCATGTATGTGTGTGTGTGTGTGTGTGTGTGGTTTTTTTGTTTGTTTTGTTTTGTTTTGTTTTTTTACATTTTAAAAGTAGTGAGTTTGCAAATCTATTCTCCTTAACAAACTGCTGTCAAATCTGGAAATATATCCTAAACAGATGCTAAGTTTTCTTTAATACAAAACTTCTACCAATATAATGTAGACAATATTAATAATTATATAAATGTGTGTATTTATATACCATATATATATAGCAATGCTTGTGTTTAGTTTTTGTTCAGATAACTTGTTCAATAAACTAGTATTAAATATTCTATAATTTGAATCATATAGCCTTGCTTGTCTAACCTCTGATTAGTAGAAAGAAGTTAATTTTTATTATATTATAAATATAACCCCTATAATTTGATTTATATTTTAAAATAATAAAATTAGTAAGAATTATTTTATTTTAAGGACGTAGTTGTCAAGCAGTTTGCCAATAAGTACCACAAATGTCTCAAATAATGAAGAATACCTGAATTATTTAAAGGGAAATTATGAAAACTTAAAATATCTGGGAGATCTTATGATTTCCTGACAAGTGAAGTTGAGAAAAGCAAAAGAGAAAAACCAAAAGAAAAACAGAACTTTCTAATATGGGTTCCAGGAAAAAAATTTAAATAAAAGAGATAAAATAACATAAAAAGCCATAAAGACTGATACTTGTAAATTATAATGGACCTCATCAGGGTTTGGTGGGCAAGTAGAGGCTTACTAGGAGCGTGAGTACATAGGCTTGGACTAAAGTAACTCTAAATTTAAGAACAGCAGTATGGGTCAGGGATTTTCGGAAAAAGAGAATGCACGCAACAGAGCTGCAATGATGTGGGACTGGGTAATAAGAAACTTGCCCCTGTATTCATGTTTTCCCTTTTCCCTGTTGTTTTTGACTTAATGTTCTGGAAGAAATACAATCAGCTTCAAAAAACACTCCATCTACTGGAGAAAAAGAAATTCCATCTACTTAGAAATGAAAAGTAGTCTCTGAAGCCCAGCAGCTTGGGTTAGAATCCCTGGGCCATCCTTTAGCAACTTGTGACCTTGGGCAATATGTGGTTATTCTTTTTATGGAAGAAAAAAAAAAGTATGGCTATTTTAGGAGACAGTGGAATAGGTAAATACTGTGTCTGCTGTGTGCCATGATCCATTAAAATTACAACTAAATTATGGAACAATCAACCTCAAGAAACACCTGAAGACTATTTGAACAAAACTGTTATAATTAAGGATATAAAGAAGAG
>PVKE010006687.1:0-53372 GCA_004027555.1 Craseonycteris thonglongyai | reverse complement strand
ATAGGGGTTACAATGGGACGATGGGGTATCGGGGTAAGATAGGGGTGCTAGGGAAATATAGGGGGTGCCAGGGGAAGATGGGGTGCCAGGGGAAATATGGGGGTGCCAGGGGAAGCTGGGGTCCTAGGGGAAGGGGGTGTGAGGGGAAGATGGGGGTGCCAGGGAAATATGGGGGTGCCAGGGGAAGCTGGGGTCCTAGGGGAAGGGGGTGCGAGGGGATGATGGGGTCTGAGGGGGAGGGGGCGTGCGGGCAAGCGGGTCTGGGGGTACAGGAGCCCGCAGGGTGCGAGCTGAGACCCCACAGGAGGCCACTTGGCGGAAGAGACCCCCCTGGGCCCCAACTGTGTTCCGACCCAGCAGCAGGCTCCTAGGGTCCCTTCCCTCCTGCCTTCCCCTCCCCCCCAGACCCCCTGCACGCCCCTGATGCAGGGGACCCCCGTGCCCCCTCCCCTCCCCCCTGCACGCCCCTGATGCTCAGCTGGAGGGCAGGACAGAATTGAGGGAGGGCAGGGCAAAGGTCAGCTCTGCAAAGACAGAGCAGTGACCTGGCGTTGAGCTGCCTCAGGGGCCGTGGTCTGAGCCCGCGGACCTGGGCGATCTGGGGGTGGCTGTTGGGCAGGAAGCGGCGTCCGGGGTCGCTGACCCCTCTGCCGGTGGGGGCAGGGTTGGGTGGTGCTGTAGCCACACCGTGTGGCCTGGGGCCCCCTGCAGCCTTTGCCCAGAAGGGGTCCTCCTGCCTCAACAGGGTCGGGATTCTTGGCTTGTGCCACCACCTTGCAGCAGTGTCTGGGACGGGCCCTCGGAGGAGCCAGGGGTCCCCTGCTTTGCTGGCAGCAGCTCTGTGCAAGTCCTCACCCCTGAGGAGGGAGAATCTGCCTTCACAGCTCCTGCGGGGCAGGGCCCTGGCTGGGAGGGACAGACCAGGGGGGCATAGAAGCTGGAGGGGAGGGGACAGAGGTGAGCCCCTCACCCGCCCTCTGTCGCCCTGGTGAGCGGCTGGGGGCTGGGGCTCAGGCCTTCCCTCCTAAATTCCAGCTGCCACCCTCAGGCCTCGTCTCGGACACGTGTCCTTGTTTACGGTGGTGATCGGGGTTGCCCGGCATTTATCAGACTCGCACAGGGTGCAGGGCGCTGGGCTTTCCCTCACCCGGCTGCTCAGAAAGCCCTGGGCGTACCCCCCGGGGTAGAGGTGCGTTCCTCCCTACCCGCCGCCATAGGTGTTACCGCAGCCACTTTACAGATGGGCCCACAGACAGGTGTCGCAGATGCCTGCCGGTTCCTGAAGTGGGAACTGGCGCCCGAAGCAGACAACTGCCTCGTGAAGGAGACAGCTGGTGAGGCAGGGACCCAGACTGAGCCCAGAGCCAGAGGATCAGGCTGGGGGCTGAACCAGGCGAGGGCACCCAGAGCGGGGAGGGAGAGCCACGGGGACACCCTCATAAGGACCCAGAAAGGCCGGGGCGGCAGCCTCAGTGGTGCAGGTGTCCTCGCTGGCCACCAGCGGACCTGGTACCACGGCCCCCGGAGTGGGGTGGCTGCTCCCCCTGGCCTGCCTTTGCCTCAGACCTGCCCACCCAGTCCACCCCATCCCCCAGGGGGCTGCACCCAGGAGCCTCAGCATCAGCAATGGCCTGGCCTGCTGCGGGGGAGGGGGAGGGCTCCCGAGAGGCACCCCCCACACCCTCCCCGGGGATCCCAGGAAGCACACTGTAGCTGCCGGGCACCCCCCAGGACTGGCTTCCTCCACTTGATGTGCTCAGGGTCCGTCCATGTGGTAGCAGCAGTGAGAAGTTCCTTGTGCAGGACGAATAATGCTCCACTGTTACGTGTGGACGCGGGCTGTCCCATGTAACAAAAGCGGTCCCGTGGCTGGGTCCCCACGGATGCCAGGCTCGATTACCCCTGTTCTGTTGACGGGCATTTGGGTTGTTGCCACCTTTGGGCTATGGTGACTTATTCTGCTAGGAACATGAGTGTACAAATGTCTGTCCCAGTCTCTGCTTTCACTTCTTGTGTGTGTGTGTGTGTGTGTGTGTGTGTGTGCAGCCAGAATTGCTGAATCGTGTGATCGTTCTGTTTTTAACTTTTTGAGGAAGTGTTCTCATTTCTCCACACCCTCATCAACATGTTCTTTCCTCACTGGGGGGCTTGGGGGTGTGCGTTTGTTTTTTAATTATCGCCATTGTGATGTGTGCGAAGTGGTGTCTCATGGTGGTTTGGTTTTGTTCTGTTTGGGTTCTGCTGAAACTCCATCCTCATGGTGGTTGGGGTTTACATTTGTCTAATGAGTCATGTTGAGCATCTCATGTGCCTCCTGACCGTCTGTGTATCTTTTTTTCCTTCCCCCTATGTTTCCTTCTAAGAGAGTTATGGTTGCGGTTAAGTTTGGGTCTCTGATCCATCTTGAATTCATTTTTGTACACGGTGTGAGTTAAGGGTCTAACTTTATTCTTTCGCATGTGGAGAGCCAGTTTTCCCAGCACCGTTTGCTAAACACTGTCCTTTCCCCACGGCGTAGTCATGACACCCGGGTCAGAAGGCATTTCTTTGACCCTGTGGGCAAGGGTGTGTTTCTGGGCTCTCTGATGGCCTCTGTTCTTCGGGATGTCTGTTCTGACGTCGGTACCACTGTTTTGATTACAGTAGCTCTGTAGTACGTTTTGAAGTCTGGCGCTATGAGCGATTGTTTTAGCTTACAAATCCATACGAGTTTGAGGACTGGCTTCTCCGTTTCTGCAAAAGAGGCTGTTGGAATGTTGACAAGGGTTGCATTGACTCTGTAGATCACTTTGGGTAGTATAGACATCTTAATATTTTTCTGACCCATGAACAGGGGTATCTTTCCATTTATTCGTTCTTTAATTGCATTCAGCCATGTTTTATAGCTTTGCAGTGTATAAGACTTTCATCTCATGGGTTAAGTTTATTCCTGGGTATTTTAATTTTTGATGGTATTGTTAATGGAATTGTGTTCCTCATTTGCTTTTTAGATTTTTCATTCTTAGAGTGTGGGAACAAAACTGATTATTGTGTGTTAACGTAGTTAGTATCCAATATACCCTGTTTCCCCGCAAATAAGTGTCTTATATTAATTTTTGCTCCCAAAGATGCGCTAGGTCTTATTTTCGGGGGGATGCCTTATACGTATTTCAGCGAGAGGCAAAACTGTAAGTAGGTCTTATTTTCCGGGGATGTCTTACTTTTGGGGAAACACTGTATTTGCTGAACTTGTTTATTATTTCTAGCTGTTTGTGGAATCTTTAGAGTTCCTAAATCTTGATGATTTTTACATAAGATCGTGACATCTTTGATGGAGATAATTTTTCTTCCTTTCTAATTTGAATACCATTTATTTATTTTTCTTGCCCAATTGCTCTGGCTAGAACTTCTATGTTGATAGAAGTAGGGCATCTTTCTTTTGTTCCTGGTCTTCGGAGAAAAGCTTTTTTTTTTTTTTTTTTTAATCTTTCACCATTATGATGTTTGCTTAGGGCTTTTCAAATATGGCCTTTACTATGTTGAAAAAAGTTTTTTTTCTATTCCTATTTAGTTGTTTTTATCATGAAAGGGTGTTATGTCAATTGCTTTTTCTTCAATTACGATGGTCGTGTTTCCCCCCTCATTCTTCTGTTCATGTCTTACACTGATTTAAAGCAAGCTTGTCCAACCTGCGTGTGGCCCAGGACGGCTTTGAATGCGGCCCAACACAAATCCTAAACTTTCTTTAAACGTTATGAGATTTTTTAAAAACTTTTTTATTTAGCTCATCAGCTATCATGTGAGTATAGTTTATGTGTGGCCCAGGGAAGCCAAAAGATTGGGCACCCCTGTTGCAGTCTTTGGCTTTTGTTACCAGGGTAACGCCAGCCTCATAGAAAGGGTTAGGACGTCTCCCCTCTCCTTCAGTATTTGGATTTAAATGTGCGGTAGATGTCACCTGTGAAGCCATTTGGTCCTGGGCTGCTTGTTGTTGTTGGGTGGTGTGTTCTCGGAGGTCTACTGAGATGTGTTTTCATGACTCGGTTTGGGTAGGTTGTGTGTTTTGAGGAATGTGTGCATTTCATTGAGGCTACCCAGTGTGTGTGTGCACGAGTGCAGGTTTTATACCAGTGAACCGGACAGACAAGACGCTTCCCTGCCTCCAAGGAACTTACACTCGGGAGTGGGAGACAGGCCGCCCTTGAAGGCCGGGGGTGGGGCTGGGAGGTGGCAGGGAAGCACTGGCACCTTCCCTCTGCCCTTGCACATGATGAATGAGCGGACAGACGATTATTTCTTAAAGTTCTCGCCTCGGCCTGGGTTTTTTAGAACCACGAATGAGCCAGGACATTGTAAGTCCCCTGCGGAAAATGAAGACTCGGAGGGCCCAGTGGACACAAGGGTCATGTCGCCCTCACTGGCGATCTAGAAGCCGTTTTCCCACCAGCACAGCATGGGGGGCGGTCAGTGCGGAGACCCTAGACACCCTCCCCTGGCCTCCCACCTGGCCATACGCTGATCACCTGCGGGGTGTGCCGGCCTCCCCTTGACTACCTAGACACCACTCACACCCTCCAGGGGGCCACCCGCACCCCGAAACCCTCGGCCTGCAACGGTGGCTTCTCCTGTCACCCCGGGGGGCTCTATCCCCTGCACCCTGGTCTGAGGCCAAGCCCTCCCCACACAGACCTCCGACCTCATCACCCCATCACCTCGTTGTACTTCCCTTGTCTTGTCTGGAATAGTCTCATGTGTTCACGTCTACGCCTCCGCCCACCCTGCTCCCCAAATGTAAAGCCATGAAGGCCTGACACAGCACCCCTCAATACTGGGGGTGCCCCCAGGCCTGGTCCAGCCACACTGGGCGGGCGACAGTCCCGGGGCTGCAGTAGGGAGAGAACGGCAGGGGGAGCCCCGAAAACGATGCTGTGACCCACTATGGAGGGATGGTGCATTTTCAGCAAAAAAGAGGAAGTCCACCGACTGCACCGAACAGGGAGCGGCCGGGGAACTCGCGCTAGCAGGTGTCTCGGGATGGACAGGGTCCCGGTGGGTTTTTTCCTGCTTTTCGTTCACTTACATCCTTAAGTGTCATTACAATAAACAGGATTCTGTTTGAAACGAGAAAAGCCCATCCATCGAAGCTATTCTTTAAAAAAAAAAGAAACTCCGGGTCAGAACCGGGGCCCCAGCCCTGGCCGGCGGCCCCGCGCTGATCTCGGGACGGGGGACGGGGGGCGGGACGGCCGGCGTGTCCCCAGCCACGCGGGAGGCCCTCGCGGTCCCGGGGGCGCCACCCACCGCGGGGACGAACCGGCCGCGACCCCGTCACCGCCCACCGGTCGCGGCCACCACCCCGGAGCCGCAGCGTCGTCAGGGCACCGCACCCCGGGCCCGCGCCGCCCTCTCCGGCCGGCTCCGGGAAGCGCGACCTTTCCCGAGGCCCCTGTCGGCGCTCCGCGCGCGGAGTTAAGCTCCGGGAACCGGCGCGGAGGACACACCACGGCCGCCGCGGGCCGAGCACCTCCCGCATCCCGGAAGATGCGCGCGCATGCGGGAAGGTGCGCGCGCAGCCCCAGTTCGCAGCCGAAGGGCCAGAGCCTCCCTGCCCCGCCCCGCCCCGCCTCGCCCCGCCCCGCGCACAGGTCCCGCCTCGCGCAAGACCCCCACGCCGGCCCCGCCCATGCAGGGCCACGCGCACAGGCCCCGCCCACCTTACGCACCGGCGCGCCCCGCCCCGCGCACTGGCAGGAAGCGCGCAGCCCGCCCCGCCCTGTATCCGCCTACGTAGCTGCGGGAGGCGGCTGTCCCCCCTCCGGGACCCGCCAGAGCCCCGGCCTGACCCGGGTGCCGCGCGGTAGGCGCCGCGGCCACTCTGCCAACCGCGACGGAGCTCCGTGAGGCCAGGCCGAGCACGGCCGCCAGGCCCGGCTCCGTCGTTGTGAGCGTGGACCCGAGTCTGTAACGAACGGCTCGGACTTGGGAGCCGTCTCTGCCGCTTCCCAGCCGTGTCACCCACGCCTCGCTGGTGGTGGCAGCAGTATGGTCCCGCTGGGATGACTGTGAGGACTGAGCTGAAACACGCAGAACACTGCTTCTAAAAGTGGCCTTCCCTGTTTTGGAACCATTACTGAGGTTGTTAGAACAGGGATGTCCAATGGACGCTCACTAGTGGCCACCGTCACCCTGTCCTGTGCTGAGCATGCAGACCTCGCTGATGCAGAAACACGGGGAAACGGGGGAGAAGACGCACACCTGCCCTGCACAGTAACTCCAAATAATTCGCGTGCACACTCAAGCGCAAATCCCCACTCAAGAGCGTAACTCCCCACTCAGCGCACCTCCCCACTCAGTGTAACCCCACTCAAGAGCGTAACTCCCCACTCAGAGCATAATTCCCCACTCAGAACACAACTCCCCACTCAGCGTAATTCCCCACTCAGCGTAATTCCCCACTCAGTGTAACCCCACTCAAGAGTGTAACTCCCCAGAGTGTAGGCCGCACAGGGGCTCTGCCAAGGCACGGGGGCAACATCAGTGAAGAAACCCAAGCCACACCCAGCTCAGCCACATAGGCCATCCTGGCCAGACCACCGTCACGTTAACGGCATGGACCCCCGTGGAGAAAACCGGACCTATCCCAACTGAGGGGCAGGCAACCAAATAATCACCTGATCAGTACTCCTCAAAATGGTCCAGGTTGTCAAAGTCTCTGAAACTGTCACAGCCAAGAAGCGCCTGAGGAGACGTGACCACTTGGAGCCCAGAACAAAACGGGACTTTAGGCAACAACTAAACATCCGAATAAATGGATATGGTTAATTTTAAAAAGTAGTTTAAGAAAAATAAAATTTATTTCTTCTTGGGCTTTTCTTTTTAAGGAAGGAAAAAAAAGTTATTTCCAAGCCTGCTCTATCAGAGAATAATTTTTATAACTATGAAACTCAGACATCAGCATAATTTCCATATTAACTGTTTCTGTTCCTGGTTTATAGCTGGAAGCCTGGAATTACTTGCACAGGACAAATGTTTTAAATCACAAGCTCTTCAATCGCTGTTTCAATTTGAATGAAACCTCGGTAAAACTTACGTGTTTACAAAAAATGTAAAAGCCACACCATACTTTATACTAAAAGAATAAAGATTTTTATTAAGCATTGTAAGTTGCATTCAATAGCCTTCAATACACCACACCACAACCCACCTACAATCAGTCAAACCCAACAGCAGTTCATTCTTGCACAATCCATGAGTTAGGGCAAAACTCCCTTCAACTTACAGTAAGATCCTACTCAGGTCTTGCGGGCAGGGATTGGGGAATTACATCTCGTTTCTGATCACTAATGTGTGATGAAGAGCATCAGGAGAATTATATGAAAACGAATAAGAAGTGATTCTGATTTCAAAGTACGTTGTTTGGAAACATTAACAAAAACATCAAAATGATATAAGTATACCTGCTTCTACTAAATTCTTGATGGGAAAGTTCTCAAGAACAAGCAATTTGTTTCCTGCTACAGAAGGGGGGCTGGTTTTTTTTTTGTTTTTTTGTTTTTTAAAGATCAAAGGGATTTTTTTTTTCACAGAATTTCATATTTTGCTAATATGAAGGCATAAAACAGCAACAAAGAACAATAATGCATACAGCAGTGAATACACCAGGGTAATGTTGATATTCGAAACAGCTAGATAATTTTGGGGGGGGGGGTTTTAGAATAAATGCAACAGAGGTCAATAATCACAAAATTTTAAGGTTAGAGCAAGATCAGTCAATGACTAAACAGAGTTAACATCTTTTATAGGACTATTACTGATTATTAGCGTTTTTGTTTTGCAAATGGGCACATACTGGTAAGAATGGAAGGACAATAACATGCATAATATTAACTACACACTTTAAAAATTATGAACCATGCAGAAGTTTAGCTCAAGTAGTAGTAGCACTAATGGTCTACATCCGATTCAAAACCACATAGTTCATTGATCACAGATGCATGGTATTAAGTCACAAAAAGTTTCAGAACACATTGTGTTGATTTTGAAAGGTCATTTGCATCTTCTATGATTCAACTTTATGTCCATTGAACTTGCTTGTAAAGTATGTATGATGTACTGTATATTTAAAAATCAGCAGAACGGCAATATTACTCTATAATTTTTTAGTTTTGATAGTTGCACTTTTTCTTTTAACACAAAAGAACCACATTAACAGTGATGAAATTTAAGTAAGAAAGAAAAACTGTGGTTGTGTGCCTTATTTCTTTCATAATCATAAAATCAAAGCCTTAAACAAAGCTTTCTTGTGAACGGTAATGCAAAATCAAAGATAATGGCATACATATGGTGCCAAATGCTAAAAATGATATTTTAAGCTATATATACTTAAAGACTGCCAAAATTTGTTTTCTTTATAGTTCAAGAAACACTATAGGCTCTTGTCATAACCAGTTTAAACTTTGTGTGTACTTCATTTTAAGTGTGGGAGTCAAATGCTCTTCGTTTTCTTTCTCTTTTTGTTTTATTGTAGCATTTTGACTACAACTGGTTAAAACTAAAAACGTGTTGTTTGAATCTCTGATATCAAAGAGGGATCCGAATTTCCAAAGTCCTCCTTTTTCTCTTAAGGAAAGGAAAAAATGTACATAACTGTAGGCTCTCTCTCCAGATATTCCTAACTCCTTACCCTTCCAGCACCCTTCCCCCTCTATAAAAATAGTTTACTCTTCTTGCTTTAAGACAGCCGCCCCCAGAGCATCGGCTCCGCGGCAAGCACTGTCTGTGCTTAGTGCATTTAAGTGAGGATTTGTATTGCACATCTTAGAGTCATTGTTCAAGGCACTTTCCGAGTGGCTGGGGGCCCTGGCGTCGCCTGCACTCCCGTTCATCTGGGAAGCTGGCTTCTCCTCAGCCACTGCTCCGTTTTCAGCCAGGGACCCGTCCGAGGACACGGCGGAGGACTTGGATTCCCCAGATCTCGACTTCAGTTCTTTGGCCACTTCTTCTGCTGAAGCAGCGTAAGGAGGCTTGCCCTATTCAAAACAAAGGACAACAGCGGTGAGGCAGCTGCTGATAAACAGGGAGAGAGAGGGTGCTGGCCCAGGCCTGGCGCGTGCAGAATCAAGAGCAGAACACGCTGTGTCCCTCGGAGTGAGTGCTCTCTACTCTGCACACGCTTTTCTATACGCTGCACATTCCAGTCTGTACTCCATAGTCCACAGACTCCACACTCGACGTTCCATTCCGGTCTACAGTCCATACACTCTACATACACCCTACATTCCGTTCTGTACTATAGGCCATACGCTCCACACACACTCTATATTCTATTATATAGTCTATACACTCTCTATACATTCCATTCTAGTCTACAGTCCATATACCGTATTTTCCGGCGTATAAGACGACCCCCTAATTTTACAGTTAAAACATAGGTTTAGGCCTATATTCGCTGTATAAGACTACCCCCCACTTCCGAGGCTGTAGTCTTATACAGCGAATATAGGCCTAAACCTATGTTTTAACTGTCAAATTAGGGGGTCATCTTATATGCCCGGTCGTCTTATACGCCGGAAAATACGGTACTCTATATACACTCTACATCCCTTTCTGTACTCCACAGACCAAGTACTCTACCTACTCTCTATACATTCTATTGTGTATAGTCTATATACACTCTATATATTCTATTGTGTATATAGTCTATACACACTCTCTAACATTCTATTGTATATACAGTCTATATACACGCTCTCTACATTCTATTGTGTAGTCTATATACACTCTATACATTCTATTGTATAGTCTACATACACTATACATTCTATTGTATATACAGTTTATATATACTATACATTCTATTGTATATATAGTCTATATACTCTCTATACATTCTATTGTATATACAGTTTATATATACTATACATTCTATTGTCTACACTATACTCCATATACTCTACATTCTGTTCTGTACTCTCCAGTCCATATACTCTACCAGCTCTCTACATTCTATTGTATACTCTAGTCTACATACGCTCCATACACTCTATTACGGACTCTACCTGCACTTTCCACTCCATCCCGAAACACACTGTCTTTGCTTCTGACTGGTCTCCCCTGTGGCCCTGATGCTCAGTCTCCCTGTGGATAATGTCCTGATGATGAGGGAGACCCGCACTTGGGGAGCCTTATCCAATCCTTCTGTACAGCAAGTCACTTAAAGTAGTAACAAATGCCCCCCATGAATCAGACCACTCTCTCCCGCATGCCCTCGGCCTGGCACATGTGTCTGCAGAGGGAAGCAGGACACTGCACCTACTGGGAAATGGAGCAACGGAGCAAATCAAAACCATTGCTGATCAGCCTCTGCAGGATACCAGTCTGCACTGATGGCCGCTGCCAGTGTCTGTGGTTTCTCTCTCCTGGTTCCCCACCCCCATATTTAAAAACAAGTCTCTGGACAAAATGAGCGTTGAGGCCGATTCCAAGCCTTTCCCAAATGACACAGCGTCTGTGGAAGGCGTGGTGAGGACAGACTGAAACCCTGCAGCGGCTGATATCTGAAAGCACGGGTTTCTCACGCTGCCAGCAGGGGCCGCCCTGGACACAAGGGTGGGCAGCAGATCGCTGGCCTCTGCCCATGGGAGCCAGCAGCACTTGCAGCCCACACTACCAGTCAACACGTTTCCAAACAAAGCCAGTGTCCCCGAGGGTGACAGCATCAGGGATGAGAACCACTGCCAGAGCCTGACTTGTAGGCGCAGAGAACCTCACTGGTCTTCACCTTCAAACAGTCATTCTTCAGGTGAGAATGCTGAGGCCCAGAACAGGCCAGCTGCTTACAGACCATCCAGCTCCGCGTCGCATCCCCTTCAACACAGGATGGCGGTGCATCTAGTGCCCGCCAGTCCTCTTTACACTCGGAAACGGGGTGTCTGCCCAGCTGAAAACGAAGGCACCCGCTCTGCCCAACGTGTGGCCAGAGGCCAAGGAGGGGAGAGAGCTAACAGCAAAGGTTCCCAGCATGTGCTGCCCAGAGGATGCAAAGGAATGGGAAGGAACTCCAGCCCGCACCTGTCCCCACAGCCGATTCTTCCATAAGCCTCGGCCGGCACAGTGTCCCCTCACCACTCAGTGGCCGCAGCACTGGGCAGCCCTGCCTCCTCTGCACACAGCACGGACGGCAGGCACATGAAGCAAGCTGCCCTTCATTACATGTCCTCAAGACGTAAGGACACAGATGTCACCTAAAACTGAGCAACAGCAAGTGCCAAGGTAAGACTGCACAGGACACCATGGTAGGAAAACGAGGGCTGAAGCCACTTCCCAGCAGACAATGGAATACACCAGAAAGGCACGTCCGTGAAAGGTGGAGACCGAGTGCTCTGGTTTCAGAACAGGCTCTGCCCAGACACGCCGAGGACGTCCAGCGCAGATCAAACCAGGAACAGGGAGGAAGGGAAACGTAAGGAAGAATTCAAAAGCAAAAGAACAGATCATTCCAGAAGTGAAGAGTCAACTGTAAGGAACACACCAACTACACAACACGAAGCGGAAAAGGAAGAAAGGTTTACAATCAGAAAGAAACAAAGGGCAATGCAAATCAAACCACACGTGGCACTTTATACCTACTGGGATGGCTAAACGCACAGGCACAAGACCACTCACAATGCGGGCCTGCAGGGTCCCGACGGGGGGGATGTCGGATGAGGCAGCCACGCGGGAACGCAGCAGCGAACAGGTGGGCTGAAAAGACCCAGGAATTCACTCCTGCTCACACGCCCGAGAGAACCCAAAACATGTCCACATACAAACTTACATCACGACTACAGTGAACACGTTACTGGATACCTGAAGGTTGTTGCTAGGAGGGACCTTAAAAGTTCTCGTCACAAAAAGAAGTTCTTTAACTTTGTACCAGACTTAACACAGTGACCTTCTGCAATATGTACAAATATTGCTTCATCGTGTTGTATACTTGAGACTAAGGTATCACATATATTGACTTTTCTCAAAACTGGGGGTGCATACTTGTACACATATGTTCACAGCATTACTCATAATAGCCAAAAAATAAAAATGACCTATCTGTCCATGAACTGAATGGATAAACAGTGTGTGACGCGGCGGCAGGAAGCCATGGTGTGCTGGCATGGGGCATGCACGCATTGGCGGGACAGGTGCACAGGCCCATCCCCAACACAACGCAGATCCATGGTCGTCCAGAGGTGGGGGGTGCGGGAGGAAGTGAGGGGTTTCTTCCTGGTGTGACGAATGTTCTGAAACTGGGCTAGCCACTGCATGTCCCTAAGAAGACTGAGCCGTACACTTTGCACAGGTGAATTACACAGCGTGCGAGCTGCACCCCAGGGAAGGCAAGGAAGACAGAAGGACAAACACATACCGAACTAGGCCCAGAGGACCTGCCTCCCACAGCAGGAGACAGAGATTGAAACAAGAGGAACAGAAACGAAAAACTAGTAATTCAAGAAAGCTTCCTGATGTCAAACAAGATGTGAAACTGCTTGTGGGAAGGGCATGTCCTGTTCCGAGTACCTCGATGCAGCAGCAGGGCACATCGCTCAGCTGTAACAGAAACAGAAAAACAACCGGGGCATTTAGGACAAACAGCAAATGCCTTCAAAGACAAAGACGCTCAGATCATCCTGAGTCTGAGAGCAAAGCTTTATGGCAGAACAAGATGATACCACATACGTAAGATGCTTCAGGGGGAATCGGCACTTTGGAGTTGACGTACTTTGCTTTACTGCGCCTTGCAGATGCTGCTTTTTTTTACAAATTGAGGCAAGATCCCCGAGAGCAGAAACATTACGACTCGCTTTGGTGCGGCGGTCTGGAACCAAACCCACAATACCTCAGAGATACGCCTCTATGAGGAAAACAAGGCTTTCACACTGAACACTCAGAAAGCCTCTCTGAGGAACCTGCTTACAGAAGAGCCTGAGAGGGACAAAGGGGCCCGGATGGCAGGCACAGGAAGGTGGGGGTGGGACGCAGAAACACACAGAACCAGGACGAGGCCGGAGGAGTGCCGGGTCAGTGCTGCAGCTCACACAACACAGACAGCAACCACACAGCCCTCCGCGGAAACCGCGAGAGCGGGGGCCATGTGCCCATGCTCTGCTCTGCCTGTCCTCAGCCACGTGCCGGTGATGGCAGCGCGAGCGCTCCTGAGAAGGCTGTGTGTGCGACGTGAGGTGAGTGAGGGACAAGCCACGGGACAGTCTGAGTTTGTCATCCCCCGGGTTATTAGGAACCAAGATTCTCAGGACGGAAGAGAGGACATACAGATACAAGAAGAAAAGGGTAAGTCAACTCTCAGGTCCGACATTTGAATCAAAGGAGTCAACACAAACTCAGACTACTTCACTGAAGAAAAATCAGCAACGGCACACACACGCGTGTGCACAGCGTACATGTGTGCACGTACACCTTCCCTCTAGAGCTCTGTCTACAGGAAAAGCCCAGAGGCGGGAACTGGGTGCAGAAGAAACAACATCCAGACACAAGGCGGCCAAATGAGAGCACCGCAGGCCTGTCTGAACTGGAATGTCGGGGAATTCACGAGGAGTCTAAGTGAACAGTACACGTAATAAAAAGCACATGCGTGTACACTTCATGTCTGAGAAACAAACAGCACCAGGAAGTGACTGGCCCCCGGCAGCCACATGCATTGGTGCCCGTCCTGTGGCCTCAAAAAGCCATCCTCGGGAAAGCCGGGATGGCTCAGTGGGTTAAGCGCTCGCTTTGAAGCCCCAAGGACAGAGGATCGAATCCCGGCTCCAGCGGACCCACATGCTGAGCTGGGAAGTGCTTCCCGAATGCAGTGAGGCCCCCAGTTCAGTTAAAAAAAAAAAAAAGCCACTCTCCATAGAGACACTGAGAGAAGGGGCTGCTGCAGGCCTGCTGGGCTGGGTGACGCCTCAGGCAGGAGGTCCTGGCAAAGGGCCCCCCCCACAGGCCTCATGCTGAGTCATTACCTGAACTGCACCCTGGTTTTTGTAGCCTCTGCCATAGTACCTTCCACCTCTTCCAAAAGTTCTGATCACCGGGGTGGAGATGATTCCTCTCGGACGCCTGAGTGAGTGAGAGGACAAAAGCAGGAAGACTTGGCATCTGCTATACACAGCATCTAGAACATCTAAAGTAACACCAAAGGGGTTTCAAGGTGTTTAACCTCAGCTATAGGAAGCACTTAGTTTACGTATGACACATCATGGCTGTACCAGTTTATTTCAAAGACTTCACCGTATCTTTTTGGTCCATATCCTATGCATGCAACTTGAAAAATGCTACTGATGGGGATGCTAGAGGGCTCAGTGGGTTGAGCGCTTGTCTTGCAGCCCCAGGGGTCTGAGGATCGAGTCCCCGCCCTGGCCTATGAGGATCCATATGCTGAACTGGGGTGTACCCTCAGTTCTGTTCTCACTGGAATGAGACCCTGGCCCAGTTCCTGCCCTGTGCAGCCCCCGATCCCCTGGTGGGATGAAACTTTGTAGAAAACTAATGATGTGCCAACTACAGAGACGGCTCTAGGCCCTTTTCCTTCTGTCTGTCTCTCTCTGTCAAAAACAATAAAAATAAATCTTAAAAAAATGCTACTGTTTTAAACATTAAAAAAAAAATGGTTAACTGAATATGTGTGGATAACTCAGTGATGCAAATAACTGCATGTTACATGTAGTGCCATCTTATGTAAGCACTAAGATTAAAGAAATAAAAACGTCTCCAGTAAACTCCTAACAGAAAACAGCCAGACTGAGGCTGTCAGTCATTCACACCCCCCCCCCCCCCCCCCCAGGGACTCACCCGCGTGCTGGTCCGCCGACAGACACCACCTGGAGGGGAAAGGGCCCCCGGCCCCCGCGGCCCCGCCTGCTCCCAGCCCAGTGGCCAACCACGGTGCCGGCTATTTCTAGCTTCCCTCCCTGAGAAGGTATAGGCTGGATTCCTACACAAGAAGATACAAACGAAACATCCAAAATCTTTACAATCCCAGAATTAGGAATGGCAAAGAAAAGCAGGCAGGCATTTTCTTTTCAATTGTTTTGTATTTTGTAGGAAGCCCTTTCTCTTGCTTTGTGAAGTGTCTTTCTCTACCATGTGGAGTATCTACGCGCCTGCTGTTTGGTTTTAAACTTTTATCTGCTGTTAAATACACACCTGAAAGTACGACAAATGGGTTGGCTACTCAAAGAACCCATGACAAGTGAAACAGGTGACAGCTACAAAGTGTGCAAAGAGAAATACAGTCCATCAAATACTGTCCTCGGTGTCTACGGCATGTCTTCTATATATATCGGGGGTCCCCAACCCCCGGACCATGGACTGTGGCCCATTAGAAACTGGGCCACACAGCAAGTGAGCAGCAGGCGAGCGAGTGAAGCTTCATCTGTATTTACAGCCGCTCCCCATTGCTCACGACCGCCTCAGCTCCGCCTCCTGTCAGAGCAGCGGCAGCATTAGATTCTCATAGGAGCATGGACCCTCCTGTGAACTGCTCGTGGGTCCCCTCACCCCCCAGAAAAACTATCTTGCACAAAACCAGTTCCTGGTGTGAAAGGACTGGGGACCGCTATTCCAGATTACCTTCTCTCTGGGTGATTACTTCCAAGTTTACTACCCTAACCATTACTACCCTAACCAAAGCATTATGGATTAGTCAGTAAACCCAGCCTGTTATTTCTTGCTGTATTGTTAAATCAGAATTCCCTTATGCTGGGTCAGAAATTCATTGTATTCACTAATTTTTACCACTTACCAGTAACCTGCATATTCTAAGGTTTTCTGACTTACCTAAGAAAATTCTCAAATAATTAACTGATAGCAAAACATCTAATAAAAATTCAACAGAACCTTAAACATCTTGTTTTCTGGGAGATGGAGCAGGTCTGAATAAGTGTCCATTGTCCAGGTGTTAGTCACAGTCACTCAGTGGCCAGACTGTGCTGTTCAACAAAATCAGTGACAAGCCTTACATTTCTAGTAGTTGCATTTCCAAGTACAAAGAAATATGTGAAGTAAGTTCTAATATCTATTTTAATGCAATTTATCCATAATAGTGATATTTGAACACGTGGCCGAGAGAAGAACAAACCAGGGAGACGTTCTGCACCCTCACTTCCACGTGGCGGCTCTGAAACCTCCCGTGGGCTGCACTGAGCACACAGCTCTGGTCAGGGGTCGTTTCAGGGCTCGAGCTCTCGAGCACAATGGCCATGGCTGCTCCCCTGGACAGCGCAGGTCTGAGCCCAAACATGTCTGGGGGATGCGTGGAAGCAGCTTGCTCTTGTCATCCCCCCAGAGAGCCCTCCCCGTGCTTTATCTCAGCTGCAGGCGGGCAGGGGCACCAGGCCAGGGCTGCGGGAGCCCGAGTGGGTACGACGCAGAGAGCACGCGTCAGCACGTGCTGCAGCAGCGGGAAGAATAGCACCCGTGGCCGGGGGGCCGGGCAGGCAGGAGAGGGGCATGCAGGTCCCAGGGGGTGGGGAGGGAGTGCTCCTGCGGCCCCCGGGGGCTGCACTGAGAGCCGTCCTGCCACACGGATTTCCCTAGCGAGTCCTAAGCACCCAGGTAACTCCTGGTCAGCAGAGAGAGGCGGGCTTCTCCCTCACATTGCTCAAAACCGCCTGAGTGACACTGTGATGTGAACGTGAGGGCCACGTTCATGTCTGCAGACCCAAATAAGAGAATCAAGCCACAGGTCACAGGCTTCAAACCACAGCAAAATCACAACACCTCAATTCGAAACTAAACATCAAGACTTTTCTCCTGGCGAGCCTAACACAGATGAGAAGAGAAGCAACGGGAATTTAAGTTGAACGGACTTATTTACATATCTAATACCAGATGTTTCTTTTAAAACGTTTGTATAAAACAGGCCATGCTGTTTTCCTGCCAGGAGTGCTACCGTGGCCTCAGAACCTTCTGTCCCTGCGTGGAGGGACTACTGGGGAATAAGGCAGGAGATGCCGAGCTGGGTATTCCAGAACAGAAGGCGGGTAGGGACACGTGGTGGCCCTGCTGGAGGACAGACGGGGGCACAGGCAGCCGGCCGGGAGAGGAGCAGAAGCGCAGGGCGGGCGGGGCTTCAGGGACAGGGCAGCGGGGACGAGGAACAGAGGCGGGGAGCTGGGGAGCAGCTCTGGGGGAGGAGCGGCATAATTACCACCCTGCGGCTTGCTAGTCCTGCTGCCGTCAGCGCCTGAGAAGGCTCCACAGTGTCCCGCTGCTGTCGCCACACGGAAGGCACGGTAAGCGCCTGTTGCTACAGTGTCCCCATAGGGGCCTCCGAAGCCACAGACTCCTGTGGGGCCCAGGTGAAGAGAGAGGGGAGAAGCCATGAGGACCCGGGTTCCGGGCGAGCCCCTGGGCCGCTCTGCAGTCTCTGTTCTTATCTCCCGGCCTCTCTGGTCACCACTGGACACTGACTTGTCCCCTCACCTGGTCCTGAGGAGCCTCCTGCATGGGGCACCATTGTGTGGGCTCAGTGCCGGTGGCGGCTCCCAGTCTCCTGACGAAGACCGGAACCACCAGTGCCGGCAGAGTCCTCACGGGGCCGGCCCCCCCACAGGCGCATCTATGCAACAGTGTTCACAGCCCCCGTTCTCGGGACCTCTCCCGGGACCACACTCTGGCATGAAGAACTGCTGCTGCCAACTTCCTACCCATGCCTGACGGGGCCCTACAGGGCCTCAGAATGGCAGGAGTGCGCACCCGCCTCCCCGCCTGGCAAGGCCACCGGCAAGGTGCACGCACTCACCTGCAAAGCCCCGCCCCCGGCCCTGAGCCGGGGGGACAGGCCCGAAGTGCCGTGGGTACACGGAGGTCGGGTAGAAAGGCAGCGCCGAGGGCGGCGGGAAGGGTAGCGGGAGGCTCTGCCGGGAGAAGTTCAGCCCCTCCAGAATGCTCTGCCGCATCTTCTCCACCTTGGCAGCTTGCTCGGCCTGCAAGGCAAGCGCCTGATTTGCAGGGTTCAGAGGAGTCGGAATGGACCAGAAAGAAGTGACATGCTGACTGCCCAGCACTTGTACACATGACCACAAAAGCCCAAACGCAGAGAGAGCAAAGCTCATCCCGTTGGCACGCTCAGTGGGAGTGCTGGTGCACAGCCATCTGTAAGCAGAGGGTCTGAACCTGCTCAGTGCTCAGAGGCTGCGTGTTTCGCTGTCTGAGGCTGAAAAGCTTGGAGTCGATGGGAGCCTCTTTACGCAACGGGACAAAACAACCTGATGACTCCTGCACTGTTTTGAAGCAGGATCAGGAAGTCCTCGTTCTTCCCGAGTCCCACACATGCAGATGCACCTACTGGCCACAAGGCCTGTGGTGCCTCAGAATCGACACTGAGGCATCCTCGCCATCATCTGCAGACACGCCCAGCACAGGGGCCGCCTGAGATGCAGGGGAGGTCGAAGGGGACGCTCTGCCTCTTGGTTTCAGCCTCTGCACTATAAGCAGGGTCCTGCCTGCTATCTCCTCAGCGCCCGAGGTTCAGGTCCCGTGGGTGACAGGCACAGGACCAAGCACAGTGCTGAGGGCTGTGTCCCGGGTGCCAGGCAACGGCGTGCCTTATGGGGAAACACGCGTCAGCTGAGCCTTGTTCAGAGCTCTGCTAGCCCTGCGTTCACTGTGAGCCGATCCCAGTGCGTCTTCATGACACGTCTTTACACAGAAACACACACACACACACACACACACACGAGATTATGTGCTCATCGGCCAACAGAGATGATGTGCCGAGGGTCCCAGGAGCCCAGCCCTGTACTTCTCCTAAGAGCAGAGGCTTCGTATCTGCTGATGCGGGTTCGAACATAATTACTGAGAACAACGAGAAGAGGGCTCAGCTCACATGGGGGTTGGACCCCGGCTAGACCAGAGTCCTGCAGCACGCGGGGAAGCCAACCTATGCCCAGCGAGGGTCCCTTCCCTCTGGTTGGCGGCAGCAGCTCCTGCCCCCGCCCCCGACCCTGCGCACCTGCCACTCACCTGACCATCACAGAGGTCGATGAGTGGGGTCTTTTCCCGGCTTGCTTTGAGGAGCTTGGACTGGAAGAGCTTCCCGTCAAAATACATCCAAGGGCAGCAGTGTTCCCAGGGCACGGGCTGGCCGCAGGCGTCGTTCGCAAACAGGGCCATGTCCACGCCACTCATGAAGAGCGCCGAGAGCTGGACACCTCGAGGGTCGAGGTTCTCAATCTTTAACCGGAAAAGAGTGATTTCTATGCAGCAGGAGCACAGCAGCGCCCAGCTCCCACATCTGACTACAGCTCTGCACGGTGAGCCGGGACACCCCTCAACCAGAACCCTACGCAGCAGACCTGTCCATCAACTGCACAGTGACCTGGCATGACCTGGTCACATGAAGTCCACACCAGGACTTTATGCTACTGCACAAATTTAAATTTAAGAGACTGTCTCACAAACTTATTGAAATACTTCCGCTTGGGAATCTGCGAAGCCTCACACGAGTGTCAGGCAAGACTATATTTAAGGTTGACAGACGATAAAGTAACAAATCATTAAGTGTCCTTAGCAGTTAAGAAGCAATTCATTTATGGAGTAAAATTTTATGGTTCAGATTCTGTAAGATATTAACAGAAAGATTGTACAAAGAAATATTCTAGTAAGATTATACATTTTCAAGTAGCTATATTAAAAAGTTACTTGGTAAATTTTATCTAAAACTTGTACTTTAATGCTTACATTATTTTATATGTTAATGTTTCAAGATAGCAACTTATTAATGAGACTGTCAAATGTTTTAGGAGAAATGGATAGCTTATAAATGAAAGAACACAGCAACAAGACACTGTATCTGACCCATGCAGACTGTCGATCTGGACACGGCGGCCCCGCCCCTGCTGGGCACCCAGAGCACACGGCCCCTCTCCTAGCACCTGACGCAAGGTGAGCGACACTCACAATACAGTCAACTCTTGATGCTCTGTCTGTGGAGGCCCTTGTTTGTGGATTATCCGGGCTGAGATTCAGCTGTCCTGGTTCCTGTCTTTCCACTGTATATTCTCAGGTGACGGTGTCCCGAGAATGCAGCGTGTCACCCTAAGCAATGCCTAGTTGTGTCAGGTAAACGGGCTTTCCATTAAAGAGGGGAAAGATCACCCAAGTGCCAAACGCTGAGGCATGAGTGACCACATGCTGCTTGGTGCCGTCAGTTCCTGTTACCAGCTGACACTGTGCTTCCCAACCTCTCCTTGTTGTTGGATTTTTAAGTCCGTGCACTCGGAAGTTCCTAGACCTGCAGAGGCCTGTCTGGCCCTCCTGCCCGGCCGTGGCTCCTGCTTTTCCCACACAGGACTGAGAAGGGGCCGAAACATGTTCAGGGGGGCAGGTAGAGTCAGGGTGATGGAATGAGGCGTGTTTTATATCTCTGAGCGGAAAGTAGAGGGAGAGAGGCTCACACGGAAACCGAATTCCCCGGGCAACCGCCTCGGTGCTGCAGCCAGGAAGCACAGACGGCCTGCTCCCGCGAGGCTCAGGCAGAAATGGGCGTTTTCCTCCCTGGGAACTGACACCGAGGGCGTGTGGCACAGGGCGCCGGCCGCAAGCCTGGGGGGCTGGCCGTGCAGATCGCCTGGCCTCAGCTGCCCTCACTGCGGCCGTGGCCCCTGGACCAGGTCAAGGCCGAAGGAGCGGCAGCGACATGCTGCTCTGCTGGGGCTGCAGCAGCCCCCGAGAAGCAGGATGCCGCCACCACTCCTCAGTCACGTCCACACAGATGCCTCCCGGACTCACAGACCCTGCTGGGCAAGGGACCGAGCACCAGGCCAAGGACGGCGGGCGCGGGGCACCTGTGTCACCCACACACACGTGCTTTATTTACATGGTCTCACCATTATTAGCTGAGCAACCGTGCTTTCGTGGGTTTAAAAAATGATTTTCAAGTCACTTAGCTTTAGTAATGACTAATAGCAACTCCATTTAAAAGAAAAAATACTTAAAATAAAAATTGTCTAAATAATGGGAATAAAATCTCAATCGTGGTGTAGAATTTTGTCTCATTCAAAAAAATATTTTAAATTATTTTACATAGCAGTTTACATTTCTGTCCCCAAATGTTAATTACACAAATACTAACTAATATTTATGGGGAACTTAATTAATATGTACAGCCACCGCTTTAGGTATTTTTACATGTACTATCTCATTCACGTGAATGTGATACAGGTACTGCTCTTAGTTATTCCACTTTACAGGTGGAGAAACCGAGTTACCAAGAGTTCAAGGTCACAAAACAGGTAACTGGTAGCACCAGAATCTGAACCCTTGACCAAAAAAATGGCTGAGCTACCCACACTCAACCTCATTCTCTTACACCAAGTAAGATAAAATACTCAACAGTATTCAAAGTTCATTAACTAGAGAAATGTTGGCGATGTTTTCTGACTTTGTAGGAAATACAAATACGGAATCTAATCTCTGCCCAAGCAGCTGAAGCAGCACGTCCCAGGGAGCTGACTGTGTCTGCCGTCTGCCTAACGGCGGGCAGCAGCCTCTCTTGTGACTGTCCTGTCCACCTACATGCCACCAAACGCACGCTGCAGCCCTCATGGGCCCCTGCTTTGCTGCTCCTCCTTCCCCATCTGCACCGGGCATGTGAGGCAACTGGAGGGGTGTCAAAGGCTGGGAGACAGAACGGGACAAATACTGAAACTGGACGGTGCTCCTCCTCATCCTTGACCAAACGGCCTGCAAACACAGCCTCCGTGCGATTCTACCTCAGGGCTCACGCCCACACTGGTAACCTAGGAGAGGCACCTAACCTACGGGAGGGCAGTCCCTGCCTAGAGGCCACAGCGGGGGGGGGGGGGGGGGGGGGGGGGGGGGGGGGGCGGAACGGGAGACAGGGCCTCATCACTTTAACTAACAGTCTCAACATCGTTTCCCACCAAACCTCCCATGGGAAACGCCAGCCAGAGGCCAAGCTGTCAGAACTGGGTCCTTTCTTTATCTTTTTGTTCCTCTTTCTTCTCAAAACACGTAAGAGACAATAGGGGGCAATCCACAAACTGGGTCAGGGCCTCGGGCACATGCCAAACATCAAGAGTTGACTATATCCTGCACAGTGAGATGGAGTTCCACAGGAAAGCATCGTCATGGCGTTTGATGTGTCAAATAAACTTATAGTGCTTAAATGAAAAAGCAATCACAAAATTTACTTTCCTGTCACTGAACTTTGGGACTCTCCCTGAGCTCTGCATAGAGATTTTTGTAGCAGTTAAATAACGGTTATTCCTACTCATTCTCACTCTGACAGCTGAGAGGGTCTTTAGTCTTAAAAAACCAACAGCCTCTCCCCCCAAGGAGCACCGTTCTCTGCCTTCCTGGGTCTCTGGGAATCTACGCCCAGATGAAGGGATGCAGAGCTCCCGGCCACAGGAGCCGGAGGCAGGGGGCTAGCCGAGCACCCGCGTAGCCTAACACAGGTCCTAGACGCCTGGCTGCAGATGAAGAGTCAGGAGGAAACCATGGGAGCACTAAGACCTCAAAAGAACCAAAATGAAAGCTTAGAGTGCGACTGCCTTTCAAAAGTTACAGCCTGTGTGTTGATCCAAAAATGAAAAGGATATGGGAGAAAAAGATGAACTTTGAGTAAAAGCAACTGGATGGTGAATAAGGCTTGGTGGGCATACCTGATACCTGGCGGTCTGATTTTCAGAACTGGGATGTCAATACTGATGTAATAATCTAAATAAGAGAAACAGGAGTAGAGGTAGAGGGATGGCGCCACACGCTAGTCAAGTATTCACAACACCCCTGAGCACATCTGTGACGAAGACGGTGGTGACAGCACCACGCCGCGGGACATGGAGGGAGAGCCTGTCTCTCGGGGGACCCGGCCAAACATTCTAGAACAAAAACTTAAATTCAAAACCATTGAAAAAAAAAATTTCTGCCTAACAGAAAAGCTTAATCTACAAAGTAAAGAATACAGTTCGATGTGGAGTCCCCTAAGTTTTGTTGTCTTATTGAGCTTGTTTCAAGGTCATCAGAAGCCTAAGGTGACCACAAAGGACATGGGGTCCCCAGTCAAGGGCCACTCAACCCCAAATTACTGGATTGAACTCAATAATTTAGGGAAAACCAGAAATTTGTTGAGCCCCAACTGTAGAATCCTGAAAATCTACAAAGCAAGCCTAGAAGTTCTCTGTAGAATGGCAAAAAAGACCTAAAAGTGAAGCCAATTTTGTCAAAAGAGATTACTTGACTACAAATCAAATTTTGTAAAACAAACAACAAAAACAATAAAACAAACAACAACAAAAAACAAACATAAAGACATGGCAAAGAAAAAACCAAAACCCTATCCATGAAAAAGAAAAGGCAGATTCACTACTTTAGCTAAGTCTCAGAGGTCTTGCACTTTCTACAATTTAGTGTAGAAATTAGAAAGCAAGTACAGCCATGCGAACACAGCAACTGATAAAAGTGCACGGAAAAGCACACTGAAAAATCAGGCGGCAACATGGAGAAAATTAACACTGCCAAAACAATGCAAGAACAAAAGGCATTACTAGAAGGGAAAACCAAAAGGAATACGATGGCCAGTGCTAACTACACGGGCACAGGAGTGACGGCCTAACCCTGTTCTTCAAGCGGTTGTTAAAAAGGGATTTACAATACGAGGAGGACAAAGACCAAATTTTAGAGAAAACGAGTGCTGTAAATAGAAACAACAGAACGAAATAAGAAAAAGATCCTGGCCAGATGTTAGGACATTCTTAGGACCAAGCCCTCCCGGGGTCTGGGGTTCCCACCTGAAATAAAGGCACGTTTACTTCCTGACGTGAAAAACAAGCACACACCCCCACCGGTCAGCAAGGGAGGTCTTTATCGCACTGAAGCAGACCTGCCGCCTGGTAGGCAGAAGGGAACTCCGCATGCCCTGAAGGCTCAGAAGGCGCCCTTAGCATCGGGTCCGCGGCGCTGAGCGGCTGCCCAGGGCGGGGAGCTGGCCCGTGAGCTGGCCCGTGAGCTCCAGCACTAGGCGGGAGGCGGCAGTTACCTTGAGCTCCTGTAGCTGGTCAGGCTCGTAGAGCTTGGGGGACAATGCCTGAGCCAAGAAGGCATCCAGCTCCTGCCGACGCAGGATCCGTGCTCCGGGCCACTGCACCATGTACCTGCAGGGGGGGACAGAGGCCTGGGGTCAGACGCAGCGTGACCAGCCACGTGCGTGGCCTGTGGTTCCTCGTCACGCAAGCTGAGAAGGCGCACACAGATCTTGTGCCCCGCTTTCTTACTGTTACTGGACGACACCAATTACAGATGAACACCTAATCGTCACCAGGGCTGATCGGCATGCTTCGCTTGAGAGCAGTTAAAAACAGCACATTAAACACATACATGCTGCCAACCAGATGGGCAGTGACTTCCCACACAAGCTTACTCTTGTGAAATGTTTAAATCCTGAAAACACGTTCTAAGTACCACATTTATATGGTTTATCTATTTGAATTCAGGACAGGAGGCCTGGGAGGCAGATCCTCAGTACAAGTAAGGAAGCTTCATCCCCTGATGAAGAGCAGTATCACGTGAACTGTCTGGACGAGAGGCTCCGGCAGCGGCAGGTAAAGGTACAGGGACCAGGTGGGGAGAGGCCCAGGACGAGGACAAGAGCTACAGCCTTAGAACAAACAGTCCGGGACCGCAGACCTACTGTGTGAACAGCTGTCAGAGAGCAATGTCCACACCTATAGCTTCCACGTGCACCATCCGCCTGAGAACTGCCGGTGTCTGCGTAACCTCACCCCACCACTGCCTCACTCACCCCCCCACTCCACCCAGGCATATCTGGGGGGCACCTACCGCAAGACACAGCACAGCACCGTGAGGTGGGTGGGCACGCTGGCCGGGTTGAGCATCGCGGGGGTGTCGGATCTCATGCAGGCCAGGAAGGCCCGCATCCTGCGGTTCTTATCCTCCACGGCCTTGCCCAGCCAGAGTCTCTTCAGGTTGGGGCAGGTCCACTCCCTGAAGGCCAGAGCTTCCACCAGCTCTGGGGTCTGGGGAGACTTGCCTTTGTAAGCTGCCCACTCCTTCACGATCACGGGGGAGACTGCGGAAGGAAGCAGGAGAGCCGGTTACACCCATGCTCCACTCCTTCAAGCCTAACCGAGAGCCTGCAGCTGTCATCCTCATGCAACAACGTGTCCCCAGGTCACCGTCCTCCCAGCCAAGACACTGGGAGGCTCTCCATTCTGTGTACTTCCCTCGCTCGTTTGCATTTCCAGGTAGGCCACGAACACGTTTGTTCCGGACCAAATCATGACCTGATGTCCCCATATAACCAATTCGCATCCATCAAGGGTGCTAGACAAAATTTGTTTCCATATTAAGTCCATTCAAAGTTTTAGTAATCACTGGTATATTTCACAGAAGTAGGTGATTATCATGGAAATCCATGTAAAATCCAATTTAGATACGGTAGCTAACCTTTGTCTACACGCTTGCACTAATTAGGTCTGAGAAAGAATGTGCATTTGGTAGCCACTTTAGGACCCCTTACTTTAACAAATATAACAAAATGCTAAACTCTATTTTAAGGATTAACAGGGCAAACTACCAGAGAGCCCGAAAGCCCCATAAAGCCACCAGCAGAAGCAATCCCGGGGGCAACAGCACATAGCAATTCTGCCCAGCAAGACAGATGACAAAGTGTGAAGTCCAAAGAACCTTTACCTCAGAAACGCAAGAAGTTCTCAGCTGATACAACACAAACAATGACCTTTTATCCACAGTTGTTTTACCACTATTAGTGTTGGCAATTCTTAAACAACGCAAGTATTCACAATTCCTCATAAAATTAATGGGAAGCTGTGACGGGGGTACAATGGAGACCGGGCACACGTCAGAGGAGCAGGCTACAATTCCATGCCAACCGCACTCCACCATCTGTGGGACAGCCTGGGTGTGTGCTCTGCAGGCCACGATCAGGGCCAGCATGGCAGCCAGGACGGCGCTGGGTTACGGTCCAGCGTGGTCTTCCACAGCTCAGCTCCTCCCACATGGGGCCGTGTCACGCCTGCTGTCATTTCCCTAAGGGAACGCCCGTGGCAGGTGCAAGTCCAAAGAACCAAATCCCGACAAAGTTAGGTGACTGACTGGCTCATCTCTAGCTCCACCAGAGTCTGAGCCGTCGGGCAAGACATCATCTCGCCAGGTCAGGACCACACCAGGCGTCCCGTCTGGACACGTGGTGTGGGAGCCACCGGGAAGCAAACTGGGCACACTGGCGCAGGCAGACAGGCGGAGGCCGGACACCCAGCAGACTGGGGCCACCCTCCCACAACGAACCCCCACCCGGAAGCTGCGTGCGCAGCGGAGCAAGTCAGAGCTCCCCGAGAACCCCTTTCATTTAACATCTGAAATTTGAACATCTTCATGTTTAAATACGAGAAGAAAACTTCAAACATTTAAAACGCTTAAATGTCCCTCAGGTCAAAGCAGACTCACAATTATACCAGGGTTGTCTGAGAAACCCAGCCATACACGCCTCTATGGTTCATGGTGCGCGGCTGGGTACTTCCTGGACAGCCCTCCTATATAAACGCATACACGCGCCTCTGTGTTCTTCAGTATTTTCGGGTGCCAGACACCGTCCAGCAGACCCTGTCCTCAGACTCACAATGTAGCCCCCCACATCCCAGAGCTCTGCGGGGGGCATCAGACCCCCCCCCACCCCAGCTGCAGTCTCCAAGGCTGGCCTGTTGTCGCCCCAGGACAACAGATAAGAGGCGATTACACATGGAGCCGCTAGCCAGCTGCTGCGTTCCGGCGAGGCTGCTCCACAAAGCTCGTTTTCGTGCCAAAAACAGCAAAAATGCACGTCTATTTTTTCTAACACCTTCATTTTGGCAGTAAAGATTTATTTAAAGGTACGGACTGGATTTTACCTTTGGTTGCAGAACTATTTAACCTAAGTTCTCTTACTCTCCCTTTAACATGTACATGCATGAACAATGTGTGTGCACATGTGCATACAAAGCATGAGTTTCCTGCATCTCAAGGAACTCAAGACTGTCATGTCAGGAATCTCCTTTGAGTTATCTCAGGAGAAGCAGTCCTACTAAACCTCTTCATCTCCACCCGTGTGCCTGTCTGTCTCCTTTCCACGGGCTTGGCTCTCACCTCCCTACTAATTTGTAGCACCCGGTTTTCATGTCAATCTTAACTCTAGAAATTCATTTCTGGTGGAGGGTTTTCATTCTCAGGTTTGGAATGCTTACATCTGTACCCACTTTCCGTCCCAGGTACTACATCAAAGGTAAGTAGGTAGCAGGGATGCTGGTCCCTGCAGTCCCATCTGAGGGGTCCCTGGAGCTGCCCTAGACAGCTGTGCACACCGGCAGGGGCCGTGCAGGACATGAGTGCCTGAACGCAGGAGGCAGAATATGCTGTGCTCAGACCCTCCCAGGCCCGCGGCGGCTACCCATGAGCCTCTCTGGACACGGGTTCCAGGACCACCCCCTCCCACAGGATGTGTGGAGAGCCCAGCAGGGGCGCAGGGCGGGGTGGAGAGCGGCAGCTCTGGAAAAGGCAGACGGATCAGCTTCCCCTCATCCTTACAAGTGCTCCTGTTGCCTAGTTGCACTATTCACGAGGAGAATGGCTCAAAGCTAATTTAGGAAATGCATGAGCTTATCAAAAATTAAATGTGCAGGAACACGAAGCTTTGTCCCCGATCAAAGCCGCTCCGTCTTGCTTTAGCTTTAACACGAATGTCTGTTTTGTGTCTACCACCACTTCACAGCTTAGAACCACTGGCCAATCCCCTAACGGGTACACATTGAGCACCTGCTGTGAACTGGGCAGGGCCGGGATGTACTGAGGCAGGTGAGGGGCCAGGGCACAGGCAGCAACCACAAATGCCCATGTGAGAGTGAGGGTGGTCTCCTTAAATTCTGGGGTCTGAGCCCCTCATGCCCTGTTATGTGGTTACAACTGGCTCCTTACATTAGATCAACTAATTAGTGTTTTTTATAGGTTGATGAACTCAAAGGACACCCTGTTTTGGGGCTGACTCCTGGCAGCTTCTGCTTTACAGGATCCCCACATGGGGCGGCAGGGGCGGGATCAGCAACCCTGTCCCCCGGCCTCGTCCTGAGGCCCCGCTGCCGAGGGCTTGTCTCTGTGACGCAGCTCCCAGGATCAGCAGGGGCCAAGGGGCCGCTAAAAGCAAGTGACCCATCCCATGGCCACTGGTTCCATGGAGATGACAGTGTTCTGGACATAACACAGCACGTGTTGCTCTGTCTTCACTTTCCCATGGGCCGTCGTTCCTGGTGTGTTATAAACTCCCTGGTTCTGGGGCTACGTGTTACATTAACCGGATGCCCTGGAGCCTGCCTAAGTTCCGGGACCAAGAGGCAGCTCACTAATGCCACTCCTGCAAAGCTCTATGGAATCAAGAGACTCAGGTGAACATGTTAACAGTCTCCATAAAGTCACGAGGACAATGTATGATCCCCAATTTTCATGTATATTAAAACAGCACACGAACATTGGTCAGGCAATTCTGTATTATAATATTACAGTGAACAAATTTAATTTATTTTTAATAGTTGTCCCAATTATTTAGCACAAATAAAATTTCTAAAGCAAAGTGGGCCAGGAAAAACCAATGTTCCTTGTGGCTTTTCTTGATAGCTTAAAAAGTAGAGATAAATATGGGAAATCTCTTTATAAAAACAGTGCTCACAGTATTAATTTAGGTCCACCTACTTTCTATAGGCCTGTTTCTTTTACTTAATTTTGAGGTACCGGGGAGACTTGTTACAGAAAATAGAGAGGCCAGTTTTAGTAAGTGGACGACACTTTTAAGACGTGCAAATCGCTGAGCTTGACTCCCTGGACTTTTCTAGCTGAGCCCACTCACCGCCCTGCCATCTTTTCAGGTCCCCAGCCATCCTCTGGCCTTGCTGGCTCACCCTTGGTGGGGGGGGGGGCACATGAGGAACCGACAGAGCACATGCTGAGTTCCCACACAGGTCTGGTCTTAGCACGCCGAGAGCATTCAAGCTCAGCATCACAGAAGATTCTGAGGACGACAGTCACCCGATGGAAGCTGGGCGTTTCAGTTAGTGAGGTCATCAGGGAACGTGTATATGCCATGTACAAGCCTCCTCTGCAAGCCGTTTTCCCCTATCAATGTAATTATTGCATGAAACATGTTCAATTTTATCAGCTGCCCCCAAAGACCAAGATTCTAAAGCCACTCCTGAAAGTCTCACTGGCCAAAATTAGAGCTAAGGTCTCTCAACAAGCAAACTCAGGTCAGGTTTACACATCTGTCTAGCTGGAGGCACCCTCTTACTTACAATAGCCCTTTAACATAAGGTGACCAGATTTTAACATGGGTAAAGCGGGACACCATTGACCGGGGGGGAGGGGGTTCTTGATTAAAAATTGGGTCTATCTCCCGCCGTTCCCTAGCTTGTTGTGCATTCTTTCCAAAATTTCGGACTTTTTAAAAACACCGCGGGACGCGGGACAAATTGTTAAAAATTGGGACTGTCCTGCCAAAAGTGGGACGTCTGGTCACCTTACTTTAACAGCGTGTTTCTCCAGACAGCGCTGAAGTTCCAGGGGCCAGCTCAGCTTTGTCTAGAGGAGGCCTCTGAACCACCTGCCCTTCCCATGTCAAGGTTTTGTCTCTGCTTCGATTTGGCCACAGTCCCTATCCAACCCATCTTTCTACACAGAAACAGCCCTCTTACCCAGCCTTCAAGGGCCCCCCCTCTACAGAAGAGTCCAAGTCCACATCATCTACCAGTCACAGGACATGTGAGGTGTTGACCACTGACCACGCACCTCCACACATCTGCGTGGTTGCTGGATACCCGCTAAGAGGGGCATGAAGTCACAGACACAGACCCCACTTACTGAAGGCTACTCTCCACTTGGCCCCTGGGCGGAGCCTCGGCCTCCTCCATAGGGGACGAGCCCCCCCACTCCCGTGTCACCCCTAAGTCCAGCCCTTTCCCAAACCAAACCCTGACGTAGCTCCATTCCAGTCCTTGCCCTGACCAAGGTGGCCAGATACAGACCCTGCCCCCCGCCCTCCCTAACATCGCCCCTTCTCCATTCCTCTTCTCTCTGAGAAACGCACCTTCCCCTCCCTACTCAGTACTCCCCATGACCCAACCTAGTGCAGCAACAAGATCTCTGTGCCCGGCCCTTCCAGCCATCAGAGAGGTGTGGAGGGGGGTGGAAGCAGGAAGGACAGGACAGGGGCGTGCACAGAGCTCTGGGAAGCCAAGGCCACATCTGACACGGCGGGGAACCTTCCTGCTCCCGTGCTGCTCCCGTGCTGCCCCCGTCCTGACCCCGGCCCCAGCCTGAGCCGGCCTGCTGCCGCCCGGCGCCTGTGAGTGTCTGCACACAGCTGTTCTTCAGGACGTGTCCGTCCTGCTGATGCTAGGCGGATGTGGTCCCATCAGTGAACGCCCTCCCCAGCCCCCTGCTTTTCCTCGCCGCCTCAGGACACCTGCACCGCAGGCCCAGAGCGGCCCACAGGAGTGAGCATGTTGTGTGCTGCTGGCTGCACCCCAGCGTCTCAGGGCCGCAGGTCAGGGGACGGGAGAGACCAGAACTCCAGCTTCCTCGGCACCTATGGCTCCTGACCTGGACGGGCAAGGACAAAGCCGGCGGGGCAGTGCGTGCCCGCCCAGCCTACAGCGTGAGCGGAGCACCCAGGCCACACACAACCTGCTCTCTGAGGCTCCGAGCACTGCCCTGGGAGCCAGCTGAGGGCTCCAGGCTGTGATCACTGACAGCACCTGAGGACCCTGCTGCACACACAACCACGTTTCTGGAACACATAACGAAACAGCAGCTTTCACCATGAAAATGAAAGCCAACGTGGGTCACGGTGCCGAGGGCGCGCAGGAGCGGGGCATGCAGCATCCAGGCCCCGCAGGGATCCGGGGGCCACCGCCGTGGGCTGGCGCTGATCACCAACCAGCCCTATGCAAAGTGAGAGAGGCCCCCGTTTTCTGAGCAAATGAGCTGTGCAGTGAGAGAGGAGGAGACCCTGGGCATCAGGCACGCACGGGGCCTCAGTAACGAGTGCCCGCCAACAGCGTCCGTGCCCACGTGGTGTTTCCAGACCCGGATGAAGCAGAAGATCCCCGTGAGGCCGGCAGCACCTCCCCCAGCGACAGGCACACACACAGCTCAGGGCCCCTCCCAGTGCCGCTGTCCTCAAGCAAGGCTAGCGACAGACGCTTCAGTTCCAAGGCTTACAGCACAACGGTGTTACAGAAACAAACAGAAGACGTGGGACTCCATGGAACGGCGTTTTTAGCTCCCCTACAATCTCTCTGGCTTAGAGTTCCAAAGGTTAAGTCCCGCTGCCACACACGTCCCCACGCCAATCAGTGTCACCCACCCCACGCAGGTGACGTGTCACTACATGTCCTTATTAGTAAGCAACAACCTCGCCATCCACAATCCATGGTTCATAACGTTCTCATTTCAGGTTTTATGTTTGGGGAAACTTTTTTAATATTCCCTCCTAAATACACAGCGACTTTTACGTTCCCTACATGAGTAGGCACAACACTTTACGTCTTCCCACTCCCGTGTCCCCAGAGCCGATCAGCAGGGGTTTCTGGGGACACCACTCCCCTGTGCCCCTCTGGCACTGGGGCTGAGGGCAAGAGCACCCAAGCCCCACACAAGCAGCGGGTGGAACGCTGCCCCTGGAGACACTCACTACTGCGGGACCGCAGGAGAGTAGTCTAAAGCAGAAGCCTGCAGGTTTACCGTTCTCTATCGCGTGACCACCACCACTGGGGTGTCACGGGGGAGGATGGCCCTGTACATGTGCCGCCTCCTCCTGGCCTGACAGCCATGGGGGCGGGGGTCGCCCGCTCTGCGCCGGGCACACAGGGGCACGCAGGGCAACCTCAGCAGTGATGCTGCCAACGCTTTGGAACACGCACAGGAGGTTACAAGGCACTGAGGAAAACAAACAAGGGGTTTCACAGTACATACATTCTGGTGGAAGTCTGTTCTTTCTAAAAGCAAGCCTCTCAGTTTTCTTTCTGCTTTCTGCCAAGCTAAACAGGACTCCGTAAACATACTGGCGGACCGGCCTATACAGCAGCGCGGCGGGAGGCAGGTCTTTGCTGGCTTCATCTTCAATACAAACAGCAATTTTGATTTCACCCTTTGCATGGAAGAAAGCAGAATAATATTGCACATTTTTCATGTTGAATTTACAATAAACTCAAAGAAATCTACTGCATCTTCCAGTTAATGACATTGCAATTCAATTCCAAATCAACTGCTTAAAAACTAGCCCATGTGAAGACATTCATTTAGCAGGTCGTAGTCAAAACATGCTCAAAGTAAAATCTACACTGTTTTACTTTTCATCTTGAATGAAGTGGGGGGGGGGGCCCACAGAGGACCCCAAAGTCTGCAACAATCTAGACAGCTAACATCAGACAACAAATAGATTAGAAAAGACTTGCAAATTTTATTTGCGTCAAGATGGTCATATATAATGAAATTCGTAATTTTCAATGACCTATAGGAAATCCAAGAAACCAGTATCTTGACTGTAAAATGGTCCAACTTTCTTTACGAGGCTCTTCCACAGAAGGCTGCCACACTCTGATGGAGCTAAGAGAACTCTCTTTGGCGCTACGCGTTTGGAAAGGCTCGGGCGTGTTGCCAGGCCTCACTGAATGGGCGGCTGTGACAGCCACCGGGCACCCCAGCTGTGCTCATGGTCCATGACCAGTGCACAGGGGCCCAGACCACGCTGTCAGGACACAGGTGCACCTGCACGGGATCCTATGCATGCGCAGCCACAACGTAACAGTATATTATGGCTTGAAAGTCTACTAAATTTATCCATATATATACTCTTTCGGTTGTAACTTCATGACATTTGTTGTTTCTTTCGCACAAATTTCATTTCAGAATCGGCCTTCCCCGATTCTCAGCTCCTCCCTCCTCCCTCGGTCACTGAGCCGCTCCATGTGCTCAGCGCTCTCCTCCCCCGATACAAGGGGTGTGGAGGGCTCCAGCCTTCACTGCAAGGCCTCACTCAGCTCCGGGCAGTGTCCCAGCTGGGCAACCTGACACCAGGCCTGCTTGTCCCCTGGGATACAGAAGGGCTATAGTCTACACTTTTCCCTCATTCACAGAAAAATGTGAGGTGGCATTTCACAATCTGAAAACGCAGGCACATTTGCTTTTCTCAACCACAGTCATTCTGCCAGTATCGGTGTGACCCTGGAATCCTGAGCACTGAAGAGCACAGGCAGGTAAGGCACTGGGACTGCCTGAGGCAGAGCCACCAGCGTGGCAGGGACTTATTCCAACAACCCCAGGGGAAGGGCGAATGCCTTCCAAAGCTGTGGTCTCTAAACTTAGCAAAATCCTTTTCCAGCAACAGTAACTGTTCACTTACCCTTGTAATTTATGATGAACCTGAAAAATAAAATGTTTACCTTACAATCACAATTTGAAAGAAAAGCGACACCATGCATGCATACCCGTATCAAGTAATAGCTGAGACCTGGAGGCAATTACAGCTTAAAATGAGGAAGCAGTGCTGGTCTAAGTGTTCTTCCCGGCTTTTAATTTAGAACAGTGAGCAGTGTTTGCCTCAGTCAGTCAGAGGCTGACGCCAGGCCGGGTGCTGGGGACAGGACTGAGCTGCCTTCACTGCCTCCCTTCTACAAACCACAGGCAGCTTACAGAAAACAGAGAGAACTCTGACTCTAGATGGTGCTACAATGATGAAAACGTTAAAATACAGGGTCCGGCAGCAGGAATGCCCATTTCTACGAGCCAGTAATCGATACCAAATCTGATGACAAAATCTTAAGTATGAAATTCTGTGACGTAACAACTGCACACTCAGGCACACTATGCTACTTCAAAAAGGGCGTTACCTCTGCCAAAACAGTTATTACCGTCTGCACAGTAATAAAGCGATTCTGCATGAGAAAGCTGGCCACCACAGTAACGTGTTAAACTGTGGAACTGATAAAAAATACCCACCAAGAGTACAAATCATTGAGGAAATTTAAATGCAGATCCATTCAAAACACCAAGGTTCACACTATTAATGCCACGCTGCACAGCTGTTCAAGCATACATTTAATAAGACTAATGCCATGAAATTCTGACACTGTGAACAGATAAACTGCGCCTTCTGACTACGACGTAACAAATCCCGCATTCCAGTTTTTGCTATAATTCTACAGAAACTGCACTCCGTGAGGGAGACGAGTAAGTCTGAATGTACAGAGTGCTCAGCCACCCACAAGGGGGCATTTCTGGGGCAGATGCTATGACATCAGATTTAAACCGGACATTAAGGCACAAACGTGGTGTAGGGGATTTTGAAGTTAGCGATGAAGAGAATAAAATACAAACCAGGAAATGACATGAGGCATCTGGCGTGAATTAGACGTTTAAGGACCTCTCCTATTGCACACACTACGTTAAGGAGAAAGTGAGGCGTCCCAAGTCCCTTTTCACTGCAGTTGCAGCTGCAGACGCCCACCGCTGCCCCTCCAGGCTGAGGGGATGGGCATCTCGTTCCGGGGCCGGGAACGGCCACCCCCTCTTCCCCGAGGGCGCGCCATGCGTACCTTCGTCAGGACGTGGAAGATATAGGGGTACATCAGCCCCTTCTTGTGCCGGTGCTCGGCCACTCGCAGCACCTCGGGCGCGACCGGGGGCAGGGGCGGGGTGGTGATGTCCATGTGGTTGCGCGTGGGCATGGACAGCAGGCACGGGATGGGCTGCACAGTGCCCATCTGGCCACCCCGGGTCTCGGCGAGCTGGCTGCCCGAAGAGGCCGTGGACGAGCCTTCTGCCTACAGAGCGACGGGCGAGGGGACAATGTGTCACACTGCGTCCACCCGGGACACAGAGTCCTGTCCAGACTCGATGAGCCTTCACCCCGGGGACGCAGTGCAGAGCACATGCTGAGTGGATGCCCTCACAGGAAGGTGCTGGGGGCGGGGCCTAAGGACTGGCAGCCTCTGCGGGGCCCCGCCCACGGCTCCTCCCTGGGGCCCGGGAGGGTTAACAGTGGCTCTCTGTGTCTGCTGAGCCCCGAAAGCCAATCTCCTTGGGGACCCTGCCCTGCCGGACACCAAGTGGGCCCCATCCTCCTACAGGTGAGGGAGCTAACTGACCAGCTAGCTCCTTGTGGAACCCAGTGCGGAAACCCAGGCCTGACCCGGGCCTGCTCTTTACCACCCCCGCTGGTACCAACGAATAACAGAAAACTCAAGACGTGGGCATTCCCTCTGGTCACTCCATTACTTTATCAAAAGTTAAAGCAAAAACCCAAGCTAATTCCCTTAAAAACGGTAAGTCATATCTAGGTAAAGTGACATAGGTCTGTGCTTAGTGTACTATTAGGCGACAAACACCCATTCCGTGACACACAGCTGCAGGTATGTGAGCAGCAACGAGGGGACACCCAACAGTGCCTCAGGCGGCGGCACCGGGAAGGCAGAGGGGACCCTCGGTTTTCTCCTTGTAAACTCCAAAGTCTGAATGCTCACCAAGAGCAATTATTTGCACAATCAACGTTTTTCTTCTTTCTCATAATAAACGCTGGAAATAATACTGCTTATCACCTGATTTTGTGCCACCCTAAAGAATATCCATTTTTCTGTTTTGAAAAACTACATATGTTCTTTATGATGCACGTAATTCCGTGCTTAGCTGTATCCTCTAAAACACAAGTGCCAAAGCTGCGTAGGAAAGACAATCCTGGCCCCTCAAGCAGCTCCTCTGCACCCCGTTCCAGAGTGAGACACAACTGCTGAGAATGCTCTGCAGACGGGGCGTCCACAAAGTGTACTTCCTGGATCACCACCCAACACGGAGAGCTTTCCAGAGCTTTCAATGGATCGCTGATAGTCTGTCCCCCTGTGCATGAACAGCCTCTTCCCGCCAGACCCGCCCCTCTGGAGTGACCGCAGGTGGGGACAGACGTGGTTCTGCAGTTACAAAGGCTTTCTAGAGGTCACTTAATAGGCAGGAGCAGAAAAATGGGAACTGGAATGTTGTGCATTTCCACTTTTACCGTATATATCCCAGGTGCTTTCTCAATCCCCACAAAGACCCTGTAAGAGAGGGTCTGGAAGGTTCTAAGTGCTTGGACAGACTATGCAGCCAGCAGATGGGGGGATTTCCACCAGGTCCCCACCCTGCCCTGTGGAAAGAGAGCAGGCAGGTGGCAGGGCTGTGGGGTCCCTCCTCCCCCCATGCCTGAGGGCGGTTTTCCACTCGCTCAATCCCTACCACCACATGCTGAAGAAACGGGTGTGGAGCTCCTACCTTGGTTTGGTCTCCTGGGTCTCCCCGCACTTGAGGCTCTGAATGGCTTCCCGTCTTCTCCCAGCCAATTTTGTTCCCACTGATATGGCTGAACGAGAAATGAGCATGACCACTGTGAGTGCTGACCACTTCCCAGGCTCGCTCCCAAGACCCAGGGCCCGCGTCACAGCCCCCAGGATGCCTGTGCTTCACCGATGTCACTGTCCCCAGCACGCTGTCTCTAGAGAGAGCCCTACTCCAAACAGCAGCTGACAACCACTCACCACGGAAGAGAAAACCCATGCCCACCGCTCAGCCTGAAGCTAGTACAGGAGGAACTGATGCAGGGGGCACAGGACAGAGGTGGGCAGACCCGCTGTCAGAAGCTCAGACACTCTTAACTGACAAGTCTCAGGCAGCAGGCAGTAGAAGGCTGAATGTCGTCTGAATCACACAGGACGCAATTTATAAATAAATGTTAGGTATTTCAGATCAAGCCACAAGGCACAGGGCATCCCCGCCTACGTACGTGTGGGAGGGAGCCAGGTCAGGGTGAAGGCACATTCGGGCCAGGTAGAGGGAAGGGTTCGTGGGTGCAGAGAGCAGGGAGGTAACTGGGTCCCATCTGAGGAATGGCTTTACTGGGCCGAGCAATAAAAACAGGGTGGGAAAGAAATGGGGGCGAGTACAGAGCATCTGAAGTGCTGTGAGGTATTCCCATCAGCATGCTTAAGAGCTGTGGGCTGTGCCCCATCAGCAGCCTAGAAAAACAACTGAGTGGATTTAATCAGCATTTTAAAAACAGAAGAGAAGTAGTGGATGTGGTATGAACGGTATGACTTCTTAAGTTCTTCGTTCGATTGTGCATTGTAGGTCCTAGCAAGACAGAAGTTCGCTGCAGGACCAGGGCAGTGTCATCCTGGAAGGGGCAGGGGACCCGGAGGGGCCTGAGTGGGGAGCAGCCCCCAGCAGATGGGGGGGCAGTGTCAGTGTGGGGACAGCCAGGGTATTGCCAGGCATCCACCTTTCACCTGTTCCTCTCCCTCAGGGAACTAAGCCAAAAGTATATCCTGAAATCAGTGCTGGGCACAGGCATGCCTGTTTAACTGACGCACGTGACAGGTAAAGAGATTCTAAGACCCGCTAATCCTAGCTTCCAAATGACTTCACCAAACAAAACAAGAAATAAAAACCACCACCTCCAAAAAGGGGTGATTAGACGCCTGTCCCATCTTAAACCAGGAACTGTGTGCACGCTATGATATCTTAACACGTTGCGTACGGCGGGGTTTAAAACCCTCATACCCCTCTGTTCCGGCAGGTATTTAAATGAGACCACGTTGAAATGAATTCTTCTCTTTAAAATGCTATTGCTTCCATGTTATTTATAACTTTTCAATGAAATTTTTTGTACTTACGTAAATTTATCGATTGATAATATTTGCTCATCATATATCAACCAAACCTCATTAAATAAATCTTGCAAAAAATAAAAGGTCAAGTGTAAAAACGAGAATTCTCATTACCTGTCCTTAACGCATAGCTCAGAAAAAACGAAGATTCTCAGTGATCCGTACGCAATATGTTAAGAGCCTTGCTATAGCTCCTCCCTCCTAGTCAAGGAACAGGACCCTGGGATGGGATGTAGGGATGGGACCCGAGAGAAAGACATGAAAGACACCTCAAAGAGCAAGCCCACAGCAGCAGTGTGTAGCGCGTGTGCGAGCTCACGGGTGTACGCCGACTGTGCAGCCAACTTCCAACAAGCATGCGCCCACTTTCACTGCTGCCTGCTCTCCAAGTCGGGAATGCAGCGGGAACTTGACTCCTAGCTGTCCTCATCCACAGCTCACACCCCCACGCCCCCCACGCCCCAGCACCTGACAGAGTGGCTCCTACACCAACAGCGTGAACCCCTGGGCTCCCTGATGAGAAGTGGCAAGGACATAACACAACACACACACCGCCCTCTTATAGACCCTGTCTCCTTAGGCTCCTACTTAAGCTAACACAGCACGAGGCACCAGCAGGAGCCCCCACCCCGGGGCTGAGGGCCACACGGGCCCCCACTCACTTTGCAGCTCCTCCACTGCCTTCATCGTTGTCCGAAGAGGACGTGGAAGAGCCAGGAAAGTACGCGGCGTCCACGTGGTTGGGGCTGCCGCTCGGCGCCAGGTTGATGGGCGAGGACCGCTCGTACAGTGGAGTATGCTTTCCTTCGTGAGGAATGTTGCTGTAGCTGTTCTGCTCGGTCAGACTCTTGCCACTTGCTTCCAACGTGAGGGCCGGCTCAGCGAGGCTGCGTGGGGGTGGGCACTGGCCTGGAGCACCTGGGCTGGGCCCCTGCGGAGTCTAGAACACAGGGCAGGGGGCAGAGGGCACAGGTCATGAGCTGCCCGCAGGGTGTGGCTCCCATCAGCGCTCTGAGTCTCGGCTAAGTTTATTGTATCTCAGCCGGCACCTGCTTCACATGTGAACGCAAGAGCACAGACAAGTCTCAGTGTCCACTAGACCTGACGCCCTGTAGCTGCCAGGCCGGCCAGCCCTCAGGCAGGACCACCGGCTGTGGGAAGAAGGACCAGGCCGACTTACCATGGGCTTGGCTTGCAGAGAGGCCTGAGGAATGTTGAGCATCTGGGGACGGACATATGGTGGCACAATCCCAGGCATTCCAAATGGATTTGGTCTGGCTGTTTCACCAACACAGAGACAAAAAACAAAGCAACTGTGAGCAGAGGACACGTCGCCAGGGCCCCTTGGGGGAAGCTCCCGTCTCATCTGTCCTGTACAGCTCAGGTGCCAGAGCTCCCCCAGAACTTCTCAGACACCGTGACAGATTCATCTTTAGTAATTCCTGTTGAACGCCAGTTACCTTTACAGTGATCTGTTCTATAACCCAGGGCCGGAATTTTAACCGGCAGGAACTTTCAGTTAACTTCTGATTGCAGTTTTGCGTTTGTTGCCTAGAAGGCGTGGCTTGCCCACCTCTAACTGAACAGAGAAGTTCTGGACGACTGGTGTCCATGCTCATGGCCGACAAAGCTGAATCCCTGTGACAGTGGCACATGGGGACGCGAGAGGGACAGAACACTCCCCTTCCACTGGGGAGGTGATGGGGTTTTGTATTTAAGCTCACACGAGGTCCTTAGTGACCAGCAAACTCCTACATATAAATAGTGAAGTGTGGTCACTGCGGCCCGTACTTCTGGTTTGTTTCCCTGCACTGCAGGGTCAGGGATGGGGATTCTGCGTTCTCCTGGCGCGGGACTGATGAGCCTGTCTGATGCACATCTGCCAGCACCTGCTGCCCCTCCCGACGCGTCACAGTGAGGTGCAGCAGACGCCCCGTGGAGCAGCGGCTGCACACAGAATGGTGTGCGGAACACAGGGCAGTCAGTCCACAGAGGCCCAGACACCTCCACGCCCACATCCCTCACTCGCTCTGCAGGTCCACAGTGCAGACAACAGAGACTGGAACACATCCTCCTCTTTTCTCTCTGCAAAGCCCACACACAGTGCAGATCGAGCCTCACACACAACGGGACAGGGGTATGCATGCTTCCTCCTGGAAGCGCCACACCACGCAGTGACTGTGTGGAGACAGAGGGTGTTCTCAGACTGAGCTGCAGGGGCCACAGGCTCAGAAGGAAACCAGGAAGACGAGTGGTCCTTCCCCAGGGCAAACACATAGGGCCCAGTCAGGGAGGCTTTCTTTGAAAACAGAATTCCGAAGCCAACTAAGACTTTGCTTTAGCGGTTCTGGGGTGGAACCTAAAATTCCAGCTGGTTTAGAAAACTCCAGTTAGTCAGCTCTTCTCCATTTTTACTCCCAATAGCCACATTCTGCGCTTCTAGTATAATTCTCTTTCATATTTCTTCAAAATTCTATCCATATTCCAAATTCTGAAAATGACTAATACAGCAGGCTCTAACGACCAAGAAAGTTATGTTCCAATAAGATTGCTCACTGTGGGACATTATTAACAATACAGGCAAAATCAAAAGCAATCATATATACTCATAAGGGAAAAAAGTGACTTTTATGTGGATCCGTTTCTGCTGCCTCCAAATGATGTGTCTATAACTTAAAATAAACCTTCCTTCAGAATCCTGCCCCCACCTCCTCCAGTATCACCCAACATTCCAGGCCACACACAGACCACCCCGAGCTCTGCACTGCCCCCCACTTCCTGCCCTTTGTATTCTGTGCCCAGGTTTCATGAGTCCCTTGCTGTACAGTTCAGATTTCTGCAACCATCAGAAGCATTAAGAAATGCTGCACAGGATTTATAGGTACTTGTCACCTGCATTAACCTGTCAGAAAAATGTCACTCTAAACACCCAAATTCTTTACTAGTTACACCACTGCTCTCTGTCAGACACTGAGCAGTGAATTCAAGAGTGTCAACCTCATTTATAAAACACCTCAAAATGTCGTTTGATGATTTAATAAAAACATGAAAGCACTTTATAGAACATTACATATTTTTAAGAAGCTCAAACTCAACCCTAACTTAAAACTCATCGATCCGCCCAGATCAACACCAAATGTTAAGTCACGTGTCTTTCTCTGTCCTTCCCCCCTAACTTCCTCCTCCTGAATACATGTCCCAGTCCCCAGCACACGAAACTGACTGTTCAGACTACAGCGGTCACAGGAGGGCTAGCCGGCACCTCCAGGAGATCCTCTCAGGCTTTCTGACCAGTCCCTCAACGCGAGTCAGTCCTGCCTTTTCTGGCCACTGTTTCCACAGAGTAACCGTGACGGGTCCTGCTGTGTAACAGGCACGTTACAGCACTTCACGCACACCCTCTTCTCCGTCACCAGCATCACACATGAGTAAAGCAGGACACCTTGGCCGGGAGGGGGCGTCAGGATGCACGCACCAGCCTCCAAACCCCGGCTCCCACCGGGCTCACAGCACCTAGTACACACCCCAAGAGGAGGATGGGGGGCAGCCTGTACCTGCCCCCATCGCGTCTCTTAACTGCCGTCATGCCTGGTTGGGGTCTCCCCCCCCTTCCAAGAGCAATCCTAAGTCACATCCAATCACGTCACACGCCGATTCAGCAGCTTTCTGTGGATTCTGTCATTAAAATACTTGCCCCTGGGGGGTACAAAAATCCTGGGTCTCAGGAGTGGGAGGTGGGTGTGAGAGGTGCCCTGACGAGGCTAGTGGCTGGTGCCGCGTGGCCAGGTGCAAGCCCCAGGGCTCCACTGTGAAGCCAGGAACGTCTCAAGCGCAGAAGTCAGGGAGGGAAAGGTCGTGGGGAGCAAGTAAGACTGGAGTGGCACAGCGCCCACGGGGCGCATAAGTGACAGGGGTGGGGGTGGGTGCCTGTGGATCTGCAGGGCCTCACCCTCTACAAGGGGACAGCTCAGGACAGACACCGCTCCCCACGGCCCTGCGTCTCCCAGTGGCCCCTCACCCCTCTGCAATCACGGCAGCACGAGCACACCTGTGCGCACAGCTCGTCTCAGGAGGGCCTGCGAGGCTGCGGGGGATGACGGAAACCTTGGCTGCTGCCCGTGGTGTTCTGCACAGAGGCCTCGAGGTACTTACCTAAGTAGTGTGGTGGGTGAAATGCCACAGGCTTACTAGTCGCTGAGTAATATCCAATCGCTCTCTTGAATCGAATAACTTTGTCACCTGTTCTAGACTGAAATAAATGTGGGAAATCCTGTGTAAATTAGCAAGCTACTGGTCCTATGTTTCAACACGGCTTTACACTTCAGTACATGTATAATAACCTGTGGCCTTTCAAGCCAGGTAAGAGTTCAGAATGGCATTAAAATCTTCAAGGAAGATCCCTGGGGCGTCAGTGAACGCAGAATCAGAGGGGCTCTGGGAGGCGGCCCCCACTCCTCCCTGTGCGGCCAGGTCTCCCACCCCACGCCCGGAAGGCGGGACAGCGGTTTTAGCTCCTTGGGGAAGAGGCAGCACAGCACTGACTTCGCCTCTTTATAGACGCGACCCCTCAAGTTCCTTACTTTCCACAAAAGGAAGAAGAAACCCAAGCGTCACCTGAAGGACAAGTCAGAGATCCCCCTTCATCTGATGCACCTGGTCCATCGGTCGGCTTAGCAGAAAGCCCTGCGAGTTACGGTGCAGACTCCAGGAGCACCAGAGACCACACCACTCAGCTCCCTGACCCCTCCTGTGTGCAGGCCGGGGCAGAGGTGCCGGCCCTCAGCACCCCCATGTGGCCAGCACCCACGCCTCCCGTGAACCCGGCACAACCATGTGCACAGGGCCGCTGGGCCTGCGTTTCCACCTGAGAATGCTGGAAAACATCCTTAGCGATGGCGTCCACGTCGGAAGTGTCCTGGATGTTGCGGACGTAGTCGGCCACGGCTTTGATCACCACGTCACAGGGCGGCAAGACCAGCTGATGGGCCCGGACCTGGGGACACAAGCACACATGTCACCACACGGATCCCACAGGTGGCGCTTCCTGCTGCCAGCCTGATAATAACCCATTGTGAGCTCCCGGCCCCAAGCCTGGCCCTCCCGCCCTGTCAGCGGCTGAAACACTGCCCAGGCACGCCATGGTGCCCCTGACAGCTCTCCATTGCTCCTGAGACCAGGCCCCAGACCTGCTCACCATCACCTTCACACTGGGGACCCTGCGCCTCATAACAGCTGGCACACAGCACGGGAAGCCTCTGAACGTTACCCAGCACAAGGCTGTGCTGGGCAACATAACATGGTCCTGAGCACCCGATGCAGAAAGCCAGGGTCAGCGCTCAGCGGTAGGAAGCCAGCGCTCCTGCCTATGAGAGCCGCGTCTAGTGAGAGACACGTGGCATGAAGTGTGGGAGTATTTTATTGTCCCAGAATAGCTAATATCAGAATAAGGCAAATAAACAAATTTTAAAAAGTGTTGGGCTTTTTCATGAAACTAAAATATACATTGGATAAAAAAATCTTAATTTAGTAAGATTTATGATATAATTTTAGCTATGCCCTTATTCTTAGAAACAATAATGAATCACGGATAGGCTGACCAGACGTCCCAATTAAAAAGGGACGTCTGGTCAGCCTAGTGAGGTACTAACTTTGTTTCCAGCAATTAAAAAAAAAAGAAATGACAGCAGATGACATCATTACAGATCATAAAGCTAAGAGGCTGACAGGCTGTGTGCTTCCAGAGCGGGGCACCCCTGCCCACCGCCCCTGAATGTGCTCTGCTCCACGGCAGCCATGTGGCCTCAGGCCAAGCCGGTGTCCCTAGATTATTCAGAGGGGCGTGAGGCCACCACAGGGCCCTTCAACGTGAAAAGGAGGCAGAAAGCTGGCTTCAGAGATGGGATGGAGGAGGACTCCACCAGCCCGACAGCCTCCAAACCCCTCAGGAGCCCCGGGGCTGGCTTGGGGCGCGGGTCCAGGGCTCGCGGGCCCACAGGCGCCTGGCTGCCCAGACACCTACCACACTCCTGCCCCCTCATGCAGTGCGGACCTCGCACTGTCTCCAAGCAACGGGACAGCCCCATGAAGAAACCTCCTGAACAAGCAGCAGGTGGGTCATGTATCCACAGTGCTGGGTGGAAATGACCCCACGCGATGTGAGTCCTGGGTGGACCCACACCACAGGAACTCAACGGGGTCTCAGAAGCCCCACCACATACCCCAAAGAGACTTCTGTGGGCAGCCAAGTGTAGCCAGTGCCAGCCACCACCCACAGAGACAACCTCTGGTTCTTCAGAATCCCTGATCTCCATCCATTGGGGCAGCAACTCAAGGGGTGACAGGAAGCTCAGAAAGATCTAATGTAAAAACATCTGAAACCTAAAGTGTCTACACACTGACCTAAAAGCAAAGTAATGAAGCGTCCCTCCTAAGAAATCAATTTTTACTGTTTTCTGCTTACAATTGTGTAGTGTCCATCTTGGTTATATTTTAAAAATAAAATACTTTTCTACAGCTGTGAATTCATTTGAATAGTACAAAGTAGTTACCATGTTATATTTCAATTCAAATTACACCCACCATGCCACAGTAGCAAAGGATTCAATTAAAGTCCAAGATCCTCTTTCAGGTGACATGCTGATTAAAAACTCTCCAAAGCTTTCAGAAATGGGGCACCTGGCAGGGTCTTACCCTTCTCATGAGGGAAATGGAAAGTCTAACAGGATGGCCGGCCCCCACTGGCGGTTAACCTCGCCCCGTCACGAGTGCAGGGCCTGTGCTGCTCACAGGAGAGTACATGGTCTAGGACTGACGGGAAACCCAGAGGCTGCGCTGTTACATCATGCATGGCGCACTGTACTGTAGACAGGACAGCCTGTGAAACCGTCTTCATTACTCATTTCTTCCATGAGGTCAAATCAATGTAGTTTATAGACCTCGTTGCAAGTCTAAGTGGTTTCAGAACAATTTTTGTTTTTTAAGACAAAAGAAACCTTTTCCCAAATCTACAGGTCCTGTGTTTTTGTGTTGGCGAGCGCCTCTCCTCTCTTTTAAAGAACAGATACTCTTGTCCAGTTTTTTCACTGCAGTTCTTTCCTTCTTTGAACCTTGCACTTGAGAGCTGACAGGAGCCTGAGCCCATGGGCACTGCTGTACGCCTGTCACTGTGCACAGGACCAGAGAACACGTCTGAGCGGCATCTTTAGGAAGAGCATCAGAGTCAGGCCTGCCACATGCCTTGAAGGAGCAGCAGCTCCCTAATACAGAAGCTGGCACCGCCCCACACCCAGGACACTGCAGGTGTGCATCCATGCGCAAGTCAACAGCAGGACAAACAGTGCCTGTGGCCTGGGACAAGTATAAAGGACAGCGTTTTACTGGTTTCTCAAATAATCCTCATGCCATGCATTTTCCCTCATACAGAGTATGTGCTTTCTGGCCACTAACGTCTCTTCCTTCATAGTGGCAGAAATCTGAAATGCTTAGATGTTCAGGAAACTAAAGCCACAAACTGGTTAACTGCCTCACCGGCAGCTGTGGACAAGGGTGCACTGTGGCGGCCAAAGCCCAGTGCCGGGGGCTGAGCTGTTGGGGACATTACAGGAGGCCCCCCTCAGCAGCTTCACGGAGGAGAAGGAAGCGAGAAGAGTGTGGTAATGATGGGACCACATCTACAACGAGGGCTGAGAGCCGAGGAGGGCTGGGGGCCACGTGGCAGCCATGCGGCAGACAGCACAGGTGCGCCGGCTCCCCGAGTGCACTCCAGCAGAGCTCCAGAAGGTCGGGAAGGATGGGCAGGAATCAACAGACACGCAGATGGGGGCGACAAGAGGCTGAAACAGGTCTCACGCTCTGGGTAAGTAATCTGGACGGGCCGGCAGTGAGCAGCTGCGCTAGAATGGGCTCAAGGGCCGGCGGCTGGCTCCGAGAGCCTGGCTCAGGTCAGAGACCAGCACCTACGAGTCCGGGACAGGAGTGGAATTGGGGGCCTCCAGCATGAGAAGCTTGCCCCAGGGAGAACCAGAGCACCAAACTGGGGGCACACCCCAGTTCAGCATATGGGTCCATACTGGCTGGGGCCAGGATTCGATCCTCAGGCCCCGGGGCTACAAAGTGAGTGCTCAACCCAATGAGCCTTCCCAGCCTTCCCACTTTTCTAGAATTTTAAGTTACATGAAACGGCCTCCCACTGTCCTGAACATGAATAAAAGTGTCTTTACTTCCAAGTCTAAGAAATATGATGCCGTGTTCCCAGCAGCTCTTAACATCCTTACCACCTCCCCTCTCCTACAGTCCATGGATTTTAGGTTCTGAGCATGCCCAGCACTGCATTCCTGGTCCCCGTGGGCGTGGACTGATTAATAAGGCAGCATAAACAGAATGCTGGTTCCATCCCACCTCCCCTGTGGGTGCCCCCCATGAGCCAATCATCCAGCTGTTGCTGCTACCCCTGCAGGTTCATCCTGTGCTCCCCAACCCTCAGAGGACCCCCAGACACACTCCCCTCTCAGCACACCTAGCACTGTGGACAGTGAGGCTGAAAGGTTAGAGTACCAAGATTATGGTATTGAAAGTCTTATGTGCTAAGGGACGCTCTGAATTGACTCAATAATGGGCTCCTATAACACCAACCCCGTGAACAATACACTAAGAGATGTGGCACTGGTGAAATGCTACAAATATGGTAGGATAAAAGAATGGACCACAAAGACTTGAACTTGAGAATGCAAAAGCAGCTATCCTTAAAAGCTGTACATACAACAGAGGTACTACATTACCAAGAACTGGTGAAAAGCAGGACAAAGATTCATAAGCAACAACTAACTAAACTTTAAAAAGATGTAGCCTCACAACTGGGGAAAAAGAAGAGACTCAAGAGCAGACAGGATGCAGACAATTCTACTCAGCAGTAACATTCATGGTGAAAAAACATCACATCCAATTTCCCACCATCCACATTAAGATGACTAAAATACTCAATAATGTGTAAAAAAGGTCAAAATATAAAAGTTTTGCAATTTAAAAAATCAAAGCCAGAAGTGCTTATTATTTCATAATGTGACTTTAAAAATTTCTACAACTTACCAAGCCACTGAAAAATTAGTTTCGATTGCTTCTCTATTACACCATAAAAACATCCAGCTAGTATTGAAAAATACACATGATACATAAAATTTGATTGGACCCTGATTACTAAGAAAACAAACAATGCTATAAATGACTTTCAGGGAATAATTGGAAAAAAACTGAATACGGACTTAATATTAAATCACACCAGGAAATTATTAATAATTAGGTTAATATGGTAACAGTAATATGAATAAGAGATTCTTATTTTTAGGACGTGGTGATATAAACGGAAGTTTTTTAGGTTAATGACTATAATATTATTAACTTACTTCCAAATAGCTGAACTAAAAACCAAGCATAAAGACACAAATATTTTACAGCAAAATGTTAAATCAAGATGGTGGGTATACTGACAGGCATTTTCTATTTCAACCTTTTACATACTTAATATTTTTATTAACAAAAAAACTAGGAAAAACACAGGATAACGGTGTCAGTGACCCATGAACAGACTGAGTTAGTTTTCTAGTAATTCAAATAGCTCCTCACTTCTAACCTCTGACACATGAAGCCAGGCACCTCAACGTAGACAGATCTGTATGTGTGGAGTCTGGGATGCTAGGAGCCTCTCACCCCACTGCTCAAAATACAGAAACCTAGTCAGAGACAAGCCTTCGGTTGGTCTCAACTTGCAACAGCACACTGCCTAACACCTGCTGGGCACAGCCCCTTCGGGTCCACCTGCCCTGTCTGCTGCACACTGACGTGTTCTAAGGCAGAGCAGGTCCTAAAGTAAGGGAAACTCAGGACACTGTTAACTTTGTGGCATAGTTCCTGCTATAAAAAGCAATGTCATTTACATTATTAAAGTAACTGCAAAATCAACAGCTGATGACCACAAATGCTGGAAGTAAAATGAATTTGTACCTTAAGTGAGGCTAGTGGGTGTTCTGGACCAAGTAAACTCCAATGAAAGGAAGCCAGGTCTTCATCAGGTAGAATGTGATTTCCTGGAATGCAAACATGGATACTGTCACTGCCATCACGTTGAGCGGCACATCTCTGCGTGTTGTGCGCCGGGCATTACCTTGTGTGCTAGTGCGCAATATGACTCTGTAGGACCAAGTCCTTTATAAACCACATAAAACTTCCACACAGACATGGAGAGTATTTCTTCACCTTTTAATATAAAGTGCAGACAGCAGGCAGACTTCTTGCAGCTGCCTCACCCACAGCACGAACTTGCAGTAGACTTCCTACAGCGTTCACACCGATTAACAACCGGAACCACCTCCGGCACCGGGCCAGATACAAGGTCTCACGGGTTCACGAGACACCTGCACTCTGTGACCCAGTTCAACAGCAAAGGTGGGATCTGCAGTTGTAAAGTCTCTCCACACAACAGGAAGTGCCAACAACCACTGCTTGTGACAGGAACCAAGACCCTCCTCCCGAAATCTGCACCGCCAACTAGAGACCCGTGACAAGGCACAGATACCGCAGCCCCAGCAGTGCCAGCCCCAGGCCATGTCACACGTGAAGTCTGGCTTCAGCTGAGCAGCGACATTCTGAAGAGATGCTCGCCCCTCACTACAATACCTGCTGCCTCATATACTAACATCTTTAGCATGTTAGCTTTCACGATGCAATTTAAAAGCAGCAATTCTGTGATTTTACATCATAGTCACCTCCACACAGAGACAATAGATCCACTCATCAGCTGTTAAAAGCAAGTAAAGCAAGCTGAGATCATTTGCAACACTGCTAATGGTAACACTCTGAACACACAAATACATGACAGAAGCACAGCTGCATCCTAACTGTCAGTCACTGCTTTTCTCCGTCCACGGATTGCACAGAACTTTACTGTGAAGTAAGCAGAAGTGTCAGAGATCTTTTTTTAAAGCTTCTTTATGGAAAAATATAAGCCAATTCTAATATCAGTAACAGTCCATTAAAATATAGGTCAAATACATTTTTAAAGATTTATTTTTATTGTTTTCGACAGAGAGAGAGATAGAGAGACAGAGAGAGCAGGGAGGGCCCAGAGCAGTCTCCATAGTTGACATTAGTTTTCCATATAGTTTCACTCCACAGGTGGGCGCGGGGCTGCGCAGGGCACGAACTGGGCCGGGAGCCTCCTGCATAGACCCCGGCAAGAACTGAACTGGGGGCACAGTCCAGTTCAGCATATGGCTCTGCATGGGCCGGGCCCGGGATTCGATCCTCGGTCTCCAGGGCTGTAAAGCAAGTGCTTATCCCGCTGAGCCATCCCAGCTTCCCCTCAAATACATTTTAAATGAATGTTTCACCTAATTTTCTAACACAAAACAACTTATATAGCTCTCCATTCTATTACAAAAAGAAAAAAAAAAATCTTTCTCATTTCAGGACATTGAAACCTAACAAAATCTAAAATAAAAATGCTTACCCAATTAAGAGTTTACCCAATTAAAATAAAAATGCTCACCCATTTTTTGAAGAAATTCCAAGTTCTAAGTTAATCGTTATTCAACCATTCAAAATGTTGCTATGGATTGTTTTTTCATTTATTTTAAAATTTCACAAAATAATTTAGCTGTAAGAGTAGGAGTCAGCATTATCTCCCAAGAAATATATTCAATGTTTCTTAAATAAACAAATATCCTTCCACACCTGAAATAAGGCATTCATAGTCTAAACTTAGCATACAAGTTTCCAATTCATTAAAAATCAATCCATATGCCCGTCATTTTGTGTAACACTTGAGTAAAACATGAAACTTTTTATAATACAACTGTCTACATAATCACACTTAACACCAGAGGAAATACACTTTTACATTTCAATAATTGAAAACACAAAAGCTATATTTAGAAAATTAGTTTTAATTTTCCAAATCCCAAGTTATAAGAGTTGTCTAAGGACAGAAAACAGTCAAGAACTAACTTAAAGACACATATTTGAAATTAGGTCCAAGCTATAAAAGGCAGTTTATAAAATCAAAATTCTGTTGATTGAATGGTAGCTATATAATTTGAAATGCTATCACCAAAATAATATTAAAAAAATGGTGGCTGTCTTGTAATAATTTCTAATTGTGTATAGCTTTTTTTGGAATGTTTATAAAAATCGAGTAACTAGGATTTCTAAAAATAACCCCCACTATAATTTCCCTCTCCACACAACGGGGCTGAGCTGCGAACCTCCACAGAATACAAACTGCGAGGATACAATGCAATCTCACTTATCTGGAGACCACAGGTCTTCCAAAAAGGGTCTGTGTGTCCCTAACAGCTCCCGGGCCCATCCCTGCGGTGCACGGATTTTAATTACAGGAGGTCTCATCAGAACACACTTATTTCTATTGTGGACACAATTTCCATAAACTCTCAGCAAACTGGGGCTAGATTTCAATCACTAGAGTCACACACACTGCACGCCGATGCGGGAGCAGAAAGGGACAGAAAAGAAAACGACCATGACATGCAGACACACAGTGACAGATGAATGTGGCACCTACTACAAAGTTACCTGTAAGCACAGAAAATTAGTACATACAACCTTAGTTAAAACAGAATTTCATCCTCTTTAAGCATTCAGCATAAAGAATTCCTCCAAAGGAGGATTTACTGAAAATGTAAGAACTGTAAACAAGGTAAAATAGTTTATTTTTATTGTTTTTCTTTTAGTATCCCAAAACTGAGGGGAAACATGACAGAACTAACTTCACGGTGTATTTCCTTCTATACCAAACCTAATTTATGCCCAAGATTTGAACGTCCAATTTTCAAAGTGGGGCTGTGTTAACCTTTGTGATTTTTTAAATATTATTTCCCCAAATTTTTAAGGGAATTTACTCACAGCATTAGTTTTTTGGCCTGGACAGCACGATAACACAAGCGAACACGTTAGAACAAATGCAGCGCATTGTCGGCAACACAAAAAATAGCAGTAAGAACTGCTCCTGAGGAAGAGCGCATCCTCCGGTTCTTTCACATTTAAGATAAAATCCAAACACATGCGCACATTCCTGGTACCGCACGAGACTGTCGTCACACTGCTCACCTACCTAACAGCGCAGCAAAGATGGGGAAGCGGTTTGGGTTCAGGTCCAGCTGCTTGGCCACCTCGTGCATCAGGTACTGGCTGGTGGTGAGGCTCTTCCCGTTGCGGCTCAGTTTCAGGGCGTGGGCGCTGAAGTAGTAGGGGATGTTGCACAGTGCGTAATCAGAGTCGTACGCCACCAAGCCATGGAAGCCGTTTTCTCTGCAGAAGCCAATCACTTCCTGATGGTGGTCCTCGATGCTCTGGGCGACCTGTGCAAATAAGAAGGACGTGTGGTCAGGCACTGGGCAGCCTGGAGCACCTGGGCAACGTGCAGACACATCACACAGAATCTGCACGTTTGAGATGGGAGACGCCCGCGAGAGCCTAATGCTCAAAGAGCCACAATAGGATGTGCGGCAGGCGCATCGCTCTAATGGGAAGACATGGCCACCTCCAGCCAGTAACACAGGCAGCCGTGCAGAATGCAAACTGATTTTTCATTTCTTGTCAAGTTCAAAGATCACCTTGCTCAAAAAAATATACCGGTAATTGAAAAATAAAAGCCAAGGACACCCACCTATTAGTCACTACACACCGTGAAGCATCTGGCCTGTGGGAATGATAATGAGGGTGAGCACACGGACCCCAAATACCTGTCACATGCTCATTCTGTGCAGAGCACCAGGCCTGGGGGTGCTGGACCAGGCTCGGGAGCCTCTGAGGACCCAGTCTGAGGCCACTGCCTTATAGTGATGAAAATTATAGCCAGAGCCTCTGCCGCTATCAGCTCACCCACTGCGAAATACTTCAGTTTGTAAGAAAAAAAATAAGCATGCAATTAGGCAACTAATGTTCTATTTCTTAGAATAGGGGAATGTTGTTTCATCTCTTAATCTAAAAACACAGTACATTCACTAAAATACAGAAGTATAGATAAAAAACCAAGTCTAAAATTAGGCCAGCTTCATCTTCTCACATCCTAGAGAGGATAACCTCCAAGTCCAGGCTCTCCACCTCCAATCACTCATTACGTACAACTTGATATGACAGCAGTCTCAAAGCACTTTAAAATCACCAGCAATCCCTGGCTATTTTGCTGACATTTTAACCCCTTTGACATACAAAGAAGTCTCGGATGGATATGTCATGTGTAAGTCATTGTAAACAATGACGTCTCTGAGACGCATATAGATTTAATTTACTTTGAGTACAGTTATAATGCAAATGGTATCGAGAACTAATTATATACAGTATTCAACGTTAAAGTGTGAATTGTATAAATAATCCCATTAACATGTCTGTGTTGAATTTGTACCAAAAATGACATTGAAAGCCAAGTGGGGCATCGAGTGAAAACAGCGAGACTAATATTCAACAAATTCTTACGGCCAACTATTCAGCAGAAGATTCAAATTCAAGTGAAGGGAGTCCTCCTCCAGCATAATGTGCATAAACGCGCAAGACCTGTATCTGTATCAAGCAGCGATGATTATGATTCAGGCGATGAAGAATGAAATTGGGAAGAAAAAGACAATATTCCAAACATAAAACCACTTACCCAAATGGCTGGTATAAACACTTTAGTTTTGTGAAGACTAGGAGCAAATCCTACCCCTCTTCATGTTTTGAAACAAGTGATAAGTGATCTTTTTTTTTTTTTTAATGATAACTACAGAAACAAATAGATACACAAGTTAAAAGATAAAGGACCAGAACTCAAAAAAGAATGAGTGGTTTTCAGTCACAAGTGATGAAATGAAAGCATACCTTTCATTATGTATCACAATGTCACAAGTACAAAAACCTACTGTAGACGTGTATTGGTCAAAAAGAACCATGAGAGACACTGATATGTTCAAAACCTGTGCCTTTCAAACGTTTCTTGGCTATATCACATTTTCTTCACTTTGTAGATAATGAAACTGTATGTAAAGAAGACAGAATATGAAACGTACAAAGTATAGTTGAGTTTTTGAATAACAACACCCCGGATGAAGATGTCTCCCTAGACGAGTCACTGATGAAATTCAAAGGACGGCTGAGGTACATGCAGTTTATAGCTGCTACCAAATGTGCCAAACTGGGACTCAAACTTTAGAAGTTATATGAATCCAATACTGGATATTGCACCCATGAATGTGAAGTTGAAAAATAAACAGTATTTTTTGCTCATACAGAATTTCATATAATTCGTATGTCAAGGTGCTAATATTAAGTCTGTATAGTCTCCTAGGAGTAAGGTGGCCAGATTTTAACATTGGTAAAGCGGGACACCATTGACCGGGAAGGTGGCGGGGGTGGGGTGGGGGGTGGGGGTCTTGATTAAAAATTTGGTCTATCTCCCACTGTTCCCTAGCTTGTCGTGCATTCTTTCCAAAAATCGGGACTTTTTTAAAACGACGCGGGACAAACTGTTAAAAATCGAGACGTCTGGTCACCTTACCTAAGAGTCCCTGAAATAAAAGGCTGTGAGCTCCCTCACCCCACTTCCCTGCCCCTCCAAGGAGTTGTAGAAAAGACAGCGTGGCTGCTTGCTCCACAGAG